>BHFT01001758.1:0-43113 GCA_004320025.1 Laticauda laticaudata
CGAACGGATGGCAAGGTTTTTTGTCCGTTTTACATCCTCTTTGCATCCGTTGGTTCGGTGTGACATGGGCTTTAGATTGATGGATCCAGTTCACACTTGTTTTTCTGTCAATTTGGAGTCAATTTTTCCATCAATCAAATTGTTAAGAAGCACTGGATTTCAAAGTAAGAATTTCAGTCTTGTACAAATATATGTCCAAGTAATTATATACACACAGAGAGAGAAATACATACACAGACATACACACACACACACATACATAGACATACACTGTCCAAGAAGTTCATCGAATCCAGTATCAATAAAGTAATTAAAAAGCCATCAGATCAGTCTTACATGCCTAAACCAACAATCCTTATATATTAAAAGCTTTGGGGAACAGGTCCATCTTAACTTTGTACATAGATATTGGCAAGGAAGCTTCCATCCAAAAGTCTGGGGAAAGGCTATTCCAAAAGATAACAATGGAAAAATATCTTCTCAACTAAGTTAGTAACATAAGAACATAAGCTATGCCCTGATGGACTGGATCCCTGATCCAACTAGCCTAGCAGCCTTTTCTCCTTTAAGCCAACCAAATGCATGAAGGAACCCAGTAGACTCCCAGCAGATGGCCTTCAGAGGCACTCACACTGTCATCAAAGCTGATAGCTGCTGATTCTCATGATTTCCATGAATAGTCCAAACTCTTCTTGAAGCCAATCAATCTGGGAGCCAACACAACCATAAGAAGACTTCTGAATCAGGCCCACCTGGTCCAGTAATCTGTTCTCATGGTGGCCAACCAAAAGCACAAGGAGGATTAATGCCACAACAGATGGCTTTCAGAGATGACCACAGTGCCACCAAGGCTGATAGCCACTGATTCACATATGTTTCATATGCTTTTCCTCTTCAAACTTCCTCCCAACTCTCTACTTATAGATCAGTCATTTGTCCTACAGCTTGATGGGGTGGACAGTGGATTTCCAGGGCCAAGAACCTAAAGATATTACACATCTATAGACTGAAGAGTTCAAAAGAGGTGAGACCACTGTCAACAAACAACAATTCCCAAAGCTGGAATACAGACCCTGGTGATGCATAATGTAGTAGGACTTCTGAGTGTGATGTTATGATGTTAAAAGCCAACCCCACTAAAACTGTCAATTTCTGTCATGAAAAGGTTTCATTATTTCTAAGAATACCCCATACACAGGCAGTCTGTTATTTAAATTCCACGTTTATTTTTAAGAAACAGCATCCTCCCTTATCTCTGAGAAACAATAGAGGAAGAACACTTGTCTAAAAATCGACATCAACCCAGTAGACAACTATCCCAAGTCCAGGGAATCAATGGTGTCTATTATCTCCAGCTACAAATTAGGCTAAATGTCATATATGAATAAAGATGCTCTTTAAAAAACAAAAGCTACATTCCTCATTGGGATTGAACTCAAAGGAAAAGACCAGTGAAATGGAAACCTGAAGTTTTTATTTTGGGAATGGCAGATAAACAGTTGGAAAGAAAACATGGGATTCATTTTTATATATGAAATCTACTGCAAGATTGCTATATGCCGAAAGGCGGAAAGAAGGATATATACAGTTTGTATCCACAATGGAAAAATTGATTTTGAAACCAAAAGACCTAGCTGAGAGGGCCAAATTGACTGCTTTGCTTAGAGGCAATAATTTGACAAAAAATTATTGTGGCTTGGAGACCAAATTCCAAATTCCACTGATTTCTTCCAAGACAAGGAGAAAAATAATCTTTTGATTTTGGAATTCAAGGACTACACCTGAATTGACTAGATAAATATTATAGATTTTTCAAAAATATATGGTAATTATTCATACTTGGCAAATTATTAGGTATTATATTAACACTAAAGGGAAAATTGTATTATAATTTTTTCTTCATTTTTTTTAGAATGTAGATTATTCATATTTTAAGGTATTTAAAGTATTGATTATTCTTTTAAACCTGGAGGTTGTTGCATCGTTATTATGATCTCTGTACTGAAAAAAAATTGGAGTTTATTTTTGTTATATGTTTGATGCACTTTTGATCTTTCTAATTTGCCTTATTCCCTTTTTTCTTTTTTTAATATTAGTTTGTATTTTAATGTTTATTTTGGAAATTTAGAAATATTTTTTTTTAAAAAAGGAACTGAAAACCAGACACAGCCATAAAACCTGGATATGGTTTGTGTTTTTTCCACCACTCTGGGGAACAGACCATGATTGCAATGGTTATTCTCACCTTACAGGCTGTTTACCAATCACAAGTCAGTGTTCTGATATGTCACAGTGTTCCGATATCTCAGGGGCTGCCACAAAGAAAAGGGAGTCAAGCTGTTCTCCAAAGACCTGAGGGCAAGACAAGAAGCAATGGATGGAAACTAATCAAGGAGAGAAACAGCCTGGAACTAAGGAGAAATGTCCTGACAGTTAACACAGCTATTCAGTGGAACAACTTGCCTCCTGAAGTTGTGGGTGCTGTTATTTCAGTTTTAGGTTTCCTGCCTAAGCAGAGGGTTGGACTAGAAGACCTCCAAGGTCTCCAACTCTGTTGTTCTATTCTAAACTAGAAACAGAATCAAAACAACCAAACCTAGAGGGGACCAAGGAACCCAACAGAACCTAAACAATAAGATAAATATCATCCTTAGCCCTGCTGAAAGGATTTTAACCATGCCACTACTAACCATCCCAAGCGAACCAAAAGAGAAATGGTATGGAGATAATAATAACACAATGCTTATTCCCTGTCTCACTTCACATATAACCAGCAGCTCTATAACAAAGCCTTGGGTTGTCAAAGGAAAAACAGCAACATTCTGTTGCCATTATTTTCCAAGTTACCTGCCAACCAAGTCCAGGCAGCAGCTGCCAGAGCAGCAGGCTATGACAGACACACAGTTTCTCTTCTAACTTGATCCCTTTTCCATTTTGCAATGGCATATACTGATGGTAGAGCCACAGCCAAAAAAGGTACTGCTACTCCAAGGCTGGTTTCAGTCTTTGGTGCATCCAGTTCCCTTTTGCTTCTTTTCTTTTTTTAATGATGCTCATGAATTTACAAGCCCAAAAAATGTGGACTACTTGATCTTGCAATTTCTCCACAGGGCTTAGAATATGTTAGGGGTTTTCTTTCATAACTGAACAATAAGTTAAATTTAGCTATGGAGCTGCACACGGCAGGAAAAAGAAGTGCCTATTCAACCCGATGCAATTGGAGAGTAGGTGACGGGGGGGGGAGGGAACAGTGGCTTATTAGGAGTATATGTCAGCTTTGGGGGCCAAACATCTTTCAAGACGTCTTTAACAAAATGCTGCAAAAAAATTGCCATCCACCATGAGCCAGCTTACAAAAATAAGGGAGAAAAAAAGCAGCCGTTAACTAATTCAGCAACCGCGGTAAATGATCTACAGACAAACTGCAGACAAGCAAATTGAAATAAACCAAATGAGGCAACAAATTAAATCGGTCCCCTAGGAAATTGGGGGAGGGCAGGGATTAGGCAACAATATGTATAATGCTTCCTTTTGTAAGCCTGTTCTTCTGAAAGGCATCTTCTCAACCCGATTCTTGGAAAAACAGAAACAAAATTCGATGTATATATCTCCCAAGGACTTGAGCCATGCATTATTCATTCTTATTCCTTGCAGACCTGTGTCAGACAGCAAGCATCTCAGGCACTATAGCGAGGAAAAACTGGAATTGGAGTTCATAACCCTTCAATCAATGGACCAAATAATTAAACACTAGACACCAGTGGTGAAGCTCCCACAAGGCAAGCTGTCTGAAGGTAAGCTATTCCACTGGTTTATTGTCCTCAATGTTAGGAAGTGTCTCCTTAATACAGGTTGCTTCTCTCCTTCATTTAGTTTCCATCCAAAATCTCAACATCCTTTTTGTAATGGAGTGACCAAAACTGAATACTGCATCCAGCTTTGATCATAACATTACAAAAAAGATGTTGAGACTCTGGAAAAAGTGCAGAGAAGAACTAAGATGATTAGAAGCCTGGAGACTAAAACATATGAAGAACTGTTACAGGATTTGGGTTTGGCTAGTCTAGAGAAAAGAAAGACTAGGGGGGACTCTATAGCAGTATTCCAGTATTTGAGAGGCTGCCACAAAACCTGTATATGGTTTGTTGCTCCCACCACTCTGGGGAACAGATCACGATTGCAATGGTTATCCTCACCTTATAGGCTGTTAACCAATCACAAATCAGTGTTTCGATATGTCACAGTGTTCTGATATCTCAGGGGTTGCCACAAAGAAGAGGAAGTCCATTTATTTTCTGAAACACCAGAGGGCAGGACAAGAAACAATGGATGGAAACTAATCAAGGAGAGAAGCAACCTGGAATTGAGGAGAAACTTTCTAACAGTGAGGACAATTAACCAGTGGAACAGCTTGACTTGTGGGAGGTTGTGGGTACTTCATCACTGGAGGCTTTTAAGAAGAGACTGGATAGCCACTTGTCTGGAATGGTATAGGGTCATAGGAGTTTGGACTAGAGGACCTCCAAGGTCCCTTTCAACTCTGCTATTCTGTTATTCTTTTAAACAATATATAAAAGACCTGGAAACCCAACAGATCAGGCTTCTCTACCTAAGAACATTTTTTTGAACAGTCATGCCCCTTTTTACAAACTGAGATACTTATACTACATAAGTATTTACAAATTCTGAAAAGCATCCACTCTAGCACACTTCAGTACTGTTTTGGAAGAGTGATACAAAAAAGGTAATGTCCCTGGGAGACACGTTGCTGTTGAAGCTACGGTTTATGTCATACTAAATTATATCTTCTCATCTATAAGGACTGAAGGACCCACCACATAATTCTTTATCTGGTAAAACATTTGGAAAATTCTGGTTGTTTTTATGTAGAGTTATCAGATCGCTATAATTCAGTCTCCTTGAATGTAGCTAAATTTTGTTATTCTGGCTGAAAAATTGAACTTTTATTATCCACTGACAAACCTACCAGTCTGTTTGTTTTCATTTCAGTTTTATTTTTAATGTGTTTCTCTTTGCAACTCTGGTCAGTGACCATAATAAAATATTCATTTATTTAAGTCCTACATTTATTCTTCTGTTGCTTTCCAAACCTCTGAAACCATGCTAATAGAATAGCTAATGTTGTAGCAAGATCTTTAACTTTGAAACTTAAATTTCATAATTGGAAATCATACCTCCAAACAATGGAGGCCAAATTTTATTTGCTAGTCCTACCCCACAAGACATATATTAACAGTCATTTAGGTGAGATGGGTGTTGAGGAAATGTGACAAATAAATAAATATTTTTTGTCCATGTAAAATCTGGGTATTAGTATGTAACTGGAGTGCTGCCCTCAAACCCTTACAGCAGGAGTGTCAAACTCAAGGCCTGTGGGCCAGATCATGTGCACAGGGTTCTTAGATCTGGCCCGTCGGGCTGACCTGGAAACAGCGAAGGACCGGTCCGTGGTACCTCTGCCACTGAAAATGGAGCTCCAGAGGTCCTTCAGAACTCTGTTTTTGCTGACAGAGAGTTGCAGGAGGCCACTGCAGCCTGAAATGGAGCTCAGGAGCCTGTTTTCGCTGGCAGAGCACTTGGGCCACAACACATGCCCCAGACATGAGCTGGTAATGCCCATCCTGCCTGCTCCCCTCCCCGAGATCACAGCCCTCAATGAAATTGAATTTGACACCCCTACCCTACAGAATCAAAGCTCTTGAGCTAGATCCAAGTTCTCAATAGATTGAAGACAATCACTTTTATGGTAGAGCTGACAGATGGAAGAATAACAAAAAGACTGTATTTGTATAATTTAAAACAAGAGAAAGAGAAAAAAACATATACCAGTGAAGATGGCAAAACGCTAAGCGGTAAAAAGGAACATTTTGCTTGGTCTTCACAGAAAAGGACACATGTGTTCCACTAAGCAATTGTAAAGAACAATATGATAAATGAAGTCTAATAGAAATATGTGCTGCTAATTTCTATTTACTTGGAAAGAATTTGAAGTTCCAAAACCAATGAATTGCATCCTAGGATCCTGAAGGAATTATGATATTCTTAATGAACCTTTATGTATTGTTTTAATCCTGAAGAGTGGATGGATGGGCAAATGAGAACAAGAATGATGGGGGGAAAGGGGAATTACAGCCAGTCAGCTGCATGCTGATCTTGAAAAGATTCTATGGGAGATAATCACAAATTCAATCTATACACCATTTGAAAACAAAGCAAAAATTACTAGAAGTCAGCATGGGTTTCTCAAGAACAAATTTTGCCAGATTATCTCATTTTTGATTGGGCATATTTCTTAGTAGATAATGGAAAAGCTGTAAATGAAGTATTTGGATTTCAGGAAAACATTTAACTAAGTATCCAATGATATCGCAATTAGGAAGTTAATTTGCTGTGGGCTGGATTGCATGACAAAATCAGTGCTCACCAATAGTTCCTCATCAAATTGAAGTGAGATGAAATACCACAAAATTCAGTTCTGGGCCATGAATTCAGTCTCCTTTTTCTTTTCTTTTTGGGCAAAGAGATTAACTGGGTTTAATTCCGGTAATGTCCAAAGGACAGGAAGGAAAATGGAGTGGACTAGAGTGGAGTGGAATGGAATGGAATAGGATAGGATAGGATAGGATAGGATAGGATAGGATAGGATAGGATAGGATAGGATAGGATAGAATAGAAAACAGAATAACAGAATTGGAAGAAAGCAGGAGACCCTAAACCATTTTAGACAAATGGTTATCCAATTTCTTCTTGAAAACCTCCAGTGATGAAGCACCCGCAACTTCTGGAGGCAAACTGTTCCACCGATTAATTGTTCTCATTGTCAGGAAATTTCTCCTTAATTCAAGGTTGCATCTCTGCATTTTGTTTGTTACTTTTCTCCACCATATTGTGATGTTTTTGAAAGGTGAACTTGGTGTAGCTTAATAACACACTCTATCTCAAAAACATTTCATTATCTGTCAGAAAAGAGCCACATGGTTTCGGTAAGTCACTTTTCTCACTAAACCAGATGGCAGCCCAAGATGTCATAGGGCTGAAAGTCAGAGGCATTATTGTTCATTTTCAGCAGGACAATTATCCCCGATTTTATTTTTGAAAATTAGAAACAGGAAGGAAGGGAAATGTCTCTGGGAAACAAAGCCTCCAAGTTTCCCCTTAAATCAATGTTCACAAATAATCCGAAAGCATGCTATCAAAGTTTGGCCATTTTTCCTTTGCATTTGGCTAGTACAATTTTAAACTTTTTGGAGGGAAGCTAAAAGCTAAATATAGCTTTCAGTTGTTCAGTGTTTCTCCGTCTCTTGTCAAGCCTTCCTTCTCCCCCCACATCAAGAGAGATCAACAGAAAATTGTAAATATTTCAAGGATCTCATATGAAGTATTTTGAAATGCTTTAAAATGCTCTAAAGAAATTAGGGCATCCTCTGGTTTGTATTTGGTTTCCAGCGAGCTGTTCATATCCTTGAATTTAATTCATTTAAAATGAAATTATATGCAATTCTCCACAGATTTATCTTTTTTTCCTTTTTCTGTGTCATTAAAATTTCCAATCTGGAAGTTTGGGAAACTCTGGGAGCTGCAGTTCAGGTTTTGAGGGTTAACATGCAACTGTGTTAACCCTCAAAACCGAGCTCTGTATCTGATATAGAGCCTGAACCCCATTTTGCACTAATGAATAATGCAAGAAGTATCCAGTAAATTTGGTTTCAAAACTAGCATACAAGAATCATTGCCTGGATTAGCTAAAAACAAGTTTCGGATGTTTCCATATTTGTTCCTGTCTGTTGAATATATTTAGCCTCTCCATCCCATTTGAGAGGACAAGAAGAGCAAGCAATAATAATCAATTTTAACAAGAATAGTGAAGGGAGAGAAGATAAGCGTTTCAATAAATCAAAATCACCTTTCAACAGAATGGCAAGGAATAAACAATACACTCTAATTCCTGCTAAAGTAAGGACTGGTGGCCCAGAGGCCGAGCAAAAGCTGCTTCCCTGAATATATATTTTTTTCTAGTTTCCTGCAGAGGCTGCTTAATCTTTTGGCTCAGGAATAAATGAATGAATGAAGAATGGACAGCAGAGAGATCCATGGGGTGAAAAAAAAAATCAATATGGCCCCTGCAACTATACAATCAAGTGGGCATCACTTCACATGGCTGCCACTGCTCTCTCAACTTTTTTGACCTCCACAAATTTTTACCTCAGGATTTCCCCGACCAGTGGTGTTTATGAAGTGAGGGAGGTGTATCAAAAATCAGCAAAATAGAGACCTCAAGACTCCATAATCCAAAAAGAATTTGCCTGAAATGCTGCATTCTAACCATTGCAGATATGCAAACATGGGCTGTGAGAGTGATCTGAGTGTGACATCTATCACCCCATTGATTGGCAGAGTTAATTCAGCTGATTTAGCTGACTATGTAGGTGTCTTCTTCCTCCCTCACTGCTATGTGTGTCCCTCCTAAACCTGCATGCATGGTGGAAGGGGACAACCATCCTCGATAGGATGTGTACACAGATCTTTGGTCAAGGAGGTACAACACATACATAGGGGGAGGGGAATGCAGTATCAATTCTGATTGGTCTTAATCCCTATCTGAAATAGAGCAATGATAGCCCTTTTTGTATCAGCTTTATAGGCCCCACCATTCTCCAATTTCTCAACAAGTCATTATGAGAATCCCGTCAACCACACAGGGTCCCCCGTACAGCAAGCTGGGGATGAATAGAGAGATAATGGGGCCATGCAATTTTTCCTCATCAAAATCAATGCAGAGACAGTAGAAAGCAAACAAGAAAAGTAATCACCACCCTCCCCTATCAGTGCTCACAAAGACAAAGAAGTGCTGATGTTTCCCATTCCATGAAGCCTGACTCTGTGCTGGGTCTTTTGTACAGCTGGCCATTCCTTGCAGCAATTTGAATAGTTTAAAACTGTACAATTACAGTTCTAAATTACAACCACAGCAAAACAATTACACCACGCACAAGAAAAACGCTGGTACAGTCCAGCTCCGTTGGAAAGGGTGCGTGCAAAATGAATGGGGTGGGATGGGGGAGTGGGGAGGACTTGTTGTTCCAGCTCAGAAGAAGAAAAGCAGCCACAAAAACTTAAAATGTTCTGTTGGAAGGTTTTGAATGGGCTATGTTTTAACACCTGAAATCTTGCAGGATTTCAAGCATTGTAACATTTGGAATGGGGTGGGGAGTCAATTAAGTCATAGTATGTGGAGTACTCAGCATCTCCCATCATTCCTCATAGAGTTTTTCCCCCTTTCTTTCTAGGGTCATGGGCTGCCCCACTCTCCACACCCCCAGACACACATGGCAAGACTTCTGCAGGCATTAATTCCCCCCAAACAGATCCTCAAAAAGCACCCCCATTGCACAAGTCTGGATTCCAAGCTTGGTACAGCAAAAGTCACTGAGTATCTGAGTCCAACAGGCCTACACAAAGTCCAGGAAAGCAGTCCACGATATGAATGGGTCAGGGTACATGGCACGAGCACACAAGGCATGGAACCAGGCAAATTGCTCCAGCAGTGCTCAAGTCTTCAGGATGGGCTTAAGTTGGCAATGCCAGTGCAACCCTTCATAAGAGGCGAGGTTGCCTCCTCATGAGTAGTTTAGCTGACGAGCTTTGTGCCTGTTTCCTCTCTGTTCTACATGTCCTTTGCTCAAGATGAGTTGTGGCCTCCATCTCCTCATAACTAACAGTTGACAGCTTCTCCTGGTTCATGCCTGGAGCCTCCTGGCCAACTTGCTACAGCTGTGACTTGTCTCAGCCTGCAGCTGAGGCTGCTCTGTCAGGCTAGCACCCTCTGAGCCTCAATCCTGACCAACACTCAGTTCTGCTCTTTCCTCTGCTGACTCAATCTTACCCTTCTCCTCTGAATTCGCGTCTGGAGAGAGGTCTGGGGGTGGATCCATGACAGGCCATAATCATTTTTGCTGCTTTCTTCTGGATATTTTCTAGTTTGTCAGTACCTTTCTGGATGTGGCATCCAGAATGGGATGCAATATTCCAGATATAGTCTAAACAATGCATAAGCAATTGTTTCTCATGATCTTAACACTGTATTTCTGCTACTGCAACCCACAACTGCATTTGGTTCTTTGACAGTTGTATCACACTTGGTCATGCTTAGTTTGTGATCCACCAAGAACCCCAAGAGCAGAGGTGTCAAACTGGTAGCCAGCTGCCCAGATGCATCATGCGCCCGCCACACCCATCCGTTCCACAAAGGGAAAAAACATTGTGAAACATTACATAACGGCAACGTGACACCATGACTTTGACTCCCATGCCCTAGAGTTTTCTTTTTAATGAACTACTACAATCCCTTCTTTTATCCAATATCCATGTCTTTGTTTTTTTCCTACTCAGATGCAGGATTTCACACCTGTCCCAGCTGAAAATCATCAGGATGATTTTTGCCTACTTTTGCCAAGAAGTTGGACTTCTTGCTTTCTAGCTAATCTAAAAGCAGAGCTGAGCCTGAAGCTTCTATTATTCAGTGCAGACTCAGGTAACATGCCAGAAACACAGATCTCTAAGTGAATCTGTGATTCTGTGAGCAACTCAATCTGCCTGCCTGCTTAGCCTGATTTTGGGTAAAAATTGCTCTTTTTTTTATAAAAGATTCAATATTTACATGCATAGCGTGTTGCAAGTTAATTTTATGAGTTTGCTTGCGAGTGTATTCAATACTTACATAAATATTTATACTATTTACATACAAGCCATGCCCAGCCAGTCACATGACCACCAAGCCATGCTCAATCAGCAAGCCATGCCTAGCCAGTCACATGACCACCAAGCCACACCCACAAACTAGGCCACACCCATAGAACCAGTTGTTAAGAAATGTGAATCCCACCCCTGGATAGTACCCTCTCTTGGAAGGAATAGTACAACCTACCAATAGTACAACCAAGTGAAGTGTTTGAACAAGTTTTGTTTTGCTACTCAGAATGTCTCCTTCCAATGGAAACATACAAATAGTCCTCGATTTACAGCAGTTCATTTAGCCACTGTTTGAAGTTACCATTGCACTGTAAACAATTGATTTATGATCTTTTTTCACACTTACAATCATTGCAGCATTCTGATGCACATATGATCAGAATTCAGATGCCTGGCCACTGATTCATATTTATGACAGCTGCAGTTTCCCAGGGTCAGGAGATCTCCTTTGGTGACCTTCTGAGAAGCAGTCAATTGGGAAGCCAGATTCACTTAACAACCATGTTGCTAACTTAACAACTGCTGCAAGAAAGGTTGTATAATGGAGCAAAACCCCACTTAACTGTCTCATTTAGCAATAGAAATTTTGGGCTGAATTGTGTTCGTGTCAAGGTCTATTTATACAGAAAGCAGTTGTCACCAGATTAATTTTTAGACTTGCAATAACAATAGCACTTAGACTTATATACCACTTTACAGCCCACTCTAAGTGGTTTACAGAGTCAGCCTATTGCCCTCAGCAATCTGGGTCCTCATTTTACCCACCATGGAAGGNGGAAGGATGGAAGGCTGAGTCAACCTTGAGCCTGGTGGGATTTGATCTGCCAAATTGCAGGCAGCCAGCAATAGCATTAGAATCCACATTGATTTAAACCCAACCAGCCTATTGGCTGAAGAACTTTAGTTTATGCAGTTCCTATAAGAAGCATAGTCAACCATCCTTTTCATCCCACCACCCAGGGCAGCCAAGTGTTGTTAGCTGAAGACAAAAGTCAGAACCTACAATAGGATAAAGGCCTGATAGCAGTGAAGATGATTTTAAAGACCAGAGAGACATAGTTTATGCAAATTGGGGAACAAGCCAAAAAGACAGGCTGCTGGGGAGGAGAGGGGGTGGGCAGGCCTTTATTAATTTATGAATCTGGTGCTAGAAAGTGTTGCATCTGGCTTCAATTTTTGAAAACCTTTTCATTCAAGTGTGCATATGCTCATGAAAATTGCATGGGGCTTGATAGCTTTGTGTTCTTGAATTCACCATTTTCCCAGCCTGCTGAACTGCCCTTGACAGAAGCCCCTAATGGAGGAGTGGCTCTCTCATGAGCCATTACAGACTGGATGGTCTGCCAGCATCTATAATTTACATTTATAGTATAAAAAATTCCCTTCGTTTTTAAAGCTCTGTCTTCATTATTACTGTGGTGGTATTTTGTGTTTTTTTTAATGTGGGGAAGAACTGAACGAATTCGTCACAGATTCACAGTGGCTACCCCTAACTAAATTTTAGCTCATCTTTTAAAAACTACGCAAGGTTGGATCTGATTAAAACTTGGAGGCCACCAAGAAGTTTCAAGGTTGTAGGCCGGGGTCTTTAAACTTGATATCTTTAAGACTTGTGGACTTCAACTCCCAGAATTCCTCCTCTGGTCATGTCAGCTCAGGAATTCTGGGAGTTGAAGTTCACAAGTCTTAAACTTGCTAAGAAGAGATTGGACAGTTATTCATCTGAAATGGTATAGGGTTTTCTGCCGAAGCAGGGGGTTGGACTCGAAGACCTCCAAGGTCCCTTCCAACTCTTTCTATTCTATTCTATCACAGGACTGCATCCAATTTTACAATGTTTGTTGTGGCAGTCATCAAGCCAATGCCATTGTCATTAAGCAAACCCATTGTTTGCTATGGGGCATTTTTTACCCCCAGAAAGCAGTAGTAAATAGTTTCCAGAAAAAAATGTTGGAAATCATGGTTATTTAAGCATGGGATGCTGTAAACAGTTGTAAATATGGGCCAGTTGCCAAATGTTCAACGTGCAGAAACATGACCATGGAATAGAGTGGATATCGGAACTTCAAATTTGGATTATATGTAACTTTTTCCAGGTTTGTCATAACTTCAAATGGTCACTAAGCAACCCATCAGAACTGAAGAACTAACATTATCTTACGGTTTTTGACTGATCAAGAAAAGCATCATTGATTAGCATAAAAAACATGTTTGGAGACCACTAAAATCTCCTAGTAGGCAAGATGGATAAGTTGAAAAAACATCTCAGAAGAAATCAGTGATGAAGTCAGTGAGTACCCGGATTGTGGAAGGCAATATGCTGACTCTGTAAACTGCTTAGAGAGGGCTGTAAAGCTCTGTGAAACGGTATATAAGTCTAAATGCTATTGCTATTATTTTTACAGGCTGTCCAAGGTGATGAACAATCCAACACACCTTCCTCCTCCTATTTTCCCCACAATAACAACTCTTGAGGTGGGTTGGGTTGATAGACAATGACTGACCGAAAGTCACTCAGCTGGCTTTATGGCTAAGGTGGGACTAGAACTCTCAATCATCCTGCTGATTGGCCCAAAGTCACCCAATCAGCTTTCATGTCAAAGGCATGAAAGATGGATGGATGGATGGATAGATAGATAGATAGATAGATAGATAGATAGATAGATAGATAGATAGATAGATACATAGAGACATAGAGACATAGAGACATAGAGACATATATATATATATATATATATATATAGATGTAGTTTTATACACACACACACACACATATACACACATCTGTCTTATAAGGAATATCCCGTGGGAGCCTTATATGGGTTGGGGAAATATTTTATTTTGGAAAAGCTAATAGAAAGCTAACACACACACACACCTGTCCAGGATCAAGTACTTGTGTGGCACTTTTGAGATTTGGTTAGTCTAATTGAGTATCATTTTTAAAAAAGAACCCACAACTGTTATGGGATTCTTTTTAATTGGTGATTTTATTTTCAGTCTCTGTTCAAGTGATTCCAAACATGGAAATCACCTACTTCACACCTGCCCCGTGCTGAGTCAATGTTTTTAAACAAACCATTCACCTAAATCTCAAAAATCACAATATCTTCTAATCAGTCCATTCACCTGTCAGACTGATTGGTGTGTCAAGTGTAAATATTGCATTAATTTAAAAACAAAATACGTTCATTGTACTTTAATTCTAATTGTCTTGTTTGCTCTTTGAATAGACTATAAGTAGAGAAGAGGGAGAAAAACACCTCAGCAGCAAAACAGGCTTGGTTCCTCCTCAGTGGCTGCTAGCTCTCATCTTCATCAAGCTCTGACAGGAAATTAGTCTCTTTTCCCCTTCGCATAAGATCATTTAACTGAAATACGAAACATGCGTCTTGACATATGAAGAAAAATCTTGTTTTGAGGCCATGTTGTGCTATTCACAAATCACTGTCCTCAGCAGGAGGCTATCCAAGGTTTATTTGAACAGGATTTATTCAACTGAGATGACTTCTTTTTGTGGCTCTAAGGTTGGTCAAACTTTTTCAAACTACTTTCTTTTTTCTTTTTTTCAAAGAAAGGCAGAAAGTTTCTCCTACTCAAGGAGAACACTAGCTATTGCTTTCACTTACAACCGTTCAATCAGTGACCATTTGAAGCAAGAGTCTTCAAACTTGGCAAGGTTTAAGACTTGTGGATTTTAACTCCCAGAATTTCTGCGCTAACATGATTGGAGGAGGAATTCTGGGAGTTTAAGTCCACACATCTTAAAGCTGTCAAATTTAAAGACCCCTGATTTAAAGTTGCAAAGGCAATGAAAAATTGTGGACTTATGATCTTTGTCAGACAATTGCTGCAGCATCCCCAGCTAGGGCATGTCAAATTTTTCAACTTTCAATATCCATGTCAGCCCTGATGCCATTTTGGGCTGAAGCCATTTTGGGAGTATCTTCAGGGCTGCCACAGCAAGGCCAATTGGAGCTGTAGGAACTGAGGGGAGAGATAGAGATAGCTGGGGGATGTGTAGCTGAAATAGCCTTCTTTCCCGTGGGAGCCAAGGACGCTCTACCAGGTGTTAGAGAAGCATGGACAAAAGCCAGCCAGAGCTGGGACTGCAACTTGATTGGACCATGTGATGGAATGTGGCCTGGGGGGGAGAGAATTTGGGGTTTTGATTTGGGTGGGGAAAACCTCGGGTCCTTCAGATTCGGGTTTTCACCAGCTATGCCAATATGACAGTCCTAATAAATTCATACTGTGAGGAAACTCTAGGCCTCAGAGCAGTGGTAGGATTCAAAAAAATTTATTATTAGTTCTGTGGGCGTGGCTTGGAGGGCATAGTTTGGGAGGCATGGTAGGGGAAGGTTACTGTAAAATCTTCATTTTCATCCCACTAACCTGCTTTCCAGCTCTGTTCTCCTGTGCAGGGCAACAAAAGAAGACCCAGCCGATCAACTGGGACTAGGGAGGCAGAGAATAGAGGGGGACAGGGCCAGTCAGAAGTGGGATTTGCTGGTTCTCCGAACTACTCAAAATTTCCGCTACCGGTTCTCCAGAACTGGTCAGAACCTGCTGAACTTACGCGATTCCTCTTCTGCCTCAAGAGGTGCTCGTGATTGCTTGGGAGCTGTTTCGCTTTCAGCACAGTTTCTGGAGCGTCTCTAGCTGGGTACTGGGTGGTGTATGAAGAGGCGCAGGAGCCGTGGCAGGATGACTGCTGTAGACGGGTCTGGTGGTCACCAAATGACAACTGGCGCGCATTACATACGAACAGGTAACCATCTGATATTTCCAACACTTAGGGGTGCCTCAAAAGTTGTGACATGCCTTGGGATTGGAAGATGTTTTGGTTACTTTAATACAATTTAATTATGCTTGGTGTTCTATATAACTTGGAAGGTCAAAGTAGTCAATTCTGATTGGCCAAAAGGCCAGTAGTGGATTGGTTTATTAGGAACCAATCCAGAAGCCGCTCAAAGGCGGCAAGATTAAATCAGAGTCATTGGTTACAAGCCAGCAGGCAAGCCTCTATATAAAGGGCTGCCGCGGCTTAAGCCAATGTTCCGTACTGTTTGTTGCTGTTAACCGAATAAAGACAAAACGAACTCAAAAAAACAAAATTAATTCTCAAAGACTACACACGAAAATAGGATCTCCCGTGGTAGGTCTGGGACACTTCAAAGTAACTTACAAACAACACACTGAATCCTGCCATTGACTATAGTCGACCGAGACCATCCCAAGCCTTCCTGGGCATTGAATGGTCACACCATTGGGCATCGGGATGACCGGAGTGAGCCAAATAGCGAACAGTGATTGGGAAGAGAACCTGCTACATGAATTCCAGGACGTCTTCGACAACTCTTGGACAGGAAGGGAACCCCAATATCCTTTAGCCTAGATCCCCAAATAGCACCGAGAAGTCTAAAAGCCAGATGGGTCCCCTTTGCATTAAAACCCAAAATAGATGAGCAATTAAATAAATTGATTGCACAAGGGGTCATAGAACCAGTTGACCATGCCAGGTGGGAGACACCAATAGTAACATCTGTAAACAGATGGGTCTGTGCGCATCTGTGGAGATTACAAGGCTACCCTGAACCATGCGCTAACGCAGCAAAGCACATACCCGGTACCAGTAGTGCAGCACTGACTGCACTCACTTGGGGGAGGAAATTGCTAAACTCGATTTGGCCCAGGCGTATCAGCAACTTCCAGTAGCCCATAACGGCCAAGGCACAAAAAATAGTAACGCATAGGGGGGCGTTTAATGTAACAGACTTCAAATGGTGAGTGAGCGATTCGCCACAGGCGTCTTCCAAAGCCTCATGGAACGCCTATTAAATGGAATAAAAGGGGTCGTTCCATACTTTGATGACGTCCTAATTTCGATCGAAAAACGCAACCATTAGGAGCTAGACTAAAGGAAGTGCTAACGAAATTCAGAGAATCCGGCCTGAAAGTTAAAAAAGAAAAATGCTGCCTGGCCACTGACCAAGGTCGAATTTTTAGGATATTGATTGACGAACAAGGTATTCACCCAACAGAAAAAAAAGTCAAAGCATTAAAGATGCACCCGATCGAGAAATGATAAACCGGACTTACAGGCATTCTTGGGTCTGATCAATTTTTATAATGTTATCCTCCCAGAAAACAACGATAGCAGAACCATTGCAGGTCGGTTGCTAGATAAAAAAACTGTCTGGACTTGGGGTCACAAAAGAAAAGAGCCTTTCAAAATATAGAAGACTTGTTAACCTCCGACACCCATAATTTATTCAGTTTTAAGTAATCTACCGGAGGTCACGTCTGCATGCTCTCACATTGCGGAGTCAGGTGTATCGCTGGCCACTATTACCTGACGGGAGAGAGGCACCCATCGCTTCTTTTATTTAAAACACTCTCCATACGCGGAAGAACCAACTATATGCCATAGCAGAGAAGCCGTGAGCAATACATCGCCAGAGTAAAACGTTTTCATGATATACCTATACGGTAGACTTCTCCATTGTTACTGAGCCATAATAATTACAGGGAGATTTGGCTGGGAATAAACCATACTGAACATTACTATCCCCAGATCGGTGGACTAAGTAGTGGTCGAATTCCTGGCTGCCATTCATATACATTGCTGATCGACCTGGGAAACAAATCGCCCATGCAGATGCATGAAGCCAAACACCTTTACCAATCTTACAGGACGAACCAGCTCCCAGCCACTGGCCACCTGCTATTCTGAGAACCTGCCCTGAACTTCCATGTAACTGCGGGATAATGTCGCCAGAGCCACGGCAAAAGACTCATTGACTGCCCCGTTTTTTGACTTGGGTAAGATAAAGGCTGGCCGGAAAGCCAAAATACTGAAAACTTTAAACCTTTCTGGACTAGTCAATTGAACTGTCAAATACAAAAGGGGTGTTTGTTGTGGGGAGAATCGAGTGGTGATTCCATCCCACTACAAGAAGGGGTGTTAGGCATGTTTACACCAGGCATAGTTAAATCGAAAAGCCTGGCAGGAGCTATGTCTGGTGGCCTGGCTTAGACAAGGACATTGACCGCTGGGTTTGCAACATGCCCACAGTGTTCAGAGAGCAAGAGACACACCACCAAAGCCCCATATGGGACTGGACCACAGATGACGCAGAGCTAGAGTCGTGCCTTGGTTCAAATACCCATATTGATTTTGCGGGCCACTAGGGGCAATACGTTTTTAATAGTTTTGGATGCATATTCATTGGTTGAAGTCATCTTAATGTCATCCACAAACAACCGACACTATTATAAAACAGCTAAACAAATTATTTGCAACTCATGGTTACTTTGATTTGTTGGTATCTGACAATGGGCCAAACTAACGAGCAATATAATTCGAACAATACTTACCTCTTCGGGTATACGCCATTGCACTAATCGCGCCAGCCAGCACCCAGCGGCGAATGAGGGCGCCGAGCAAAATGGTCCGGGTTCACAAAAGAAAGCCTTGAGAAAATGGACCATGGGGACTAGTTCAGACAGCTAAACACGCTACTTACACTCAACACATCACTTCCCAGTAGCACAACTAACAAGAGCCGGCAGAATTATTAATGGGAGAAAACTCAGATCCCATTTAGATAGTTGTCACACAATTATACTTGGCGAGAAACCCCGCTGACTGCTTCCAGCCAAATACCGCACTTTTCAAAATTGGCAACCTGGTTTATGCAAAGAATTTTAACCAGGGACCCCCTTGCTTCCAGCCACAACTCACACAAGCAACAGGCCCCAGTCCTACCGGACTAACTGGGACGATGGAAGAGTAGTGGAAGCAGCACATAGACCAGCTTCGTTCCCGCCAACATTCGAGCGACGAAAACAACCAATGCAACCTCAATTAATAAATTTCAACAAAAACAAACCCAAAGGGGGAGGAAATAGCAAATAGATAAAGTGTGTGAAATGAACCATTAAAATTACAACCAAGAAAATCTAACCAATCAAAAAGAGCCTTACGGTTAGTGTAAGACCATCGGAAGAAGTCCTGGTGAAAGGGAAGCCGACCTGGAAGGTGCCAGCCAGGCCAGCTCAACCAGCTCAGTGGAACCGGGAGGGGAATGGCAGAACCACTTCAATCGGCCTGAGAAACTCAGACGGGAGCGGCAGTGCTGACTCACCCTTCCAGGTGGTTCCAGTGAGAAAAGCCGGAGAGACTGTGATCCGACCAAACCGCTTGAAGTCCTAGGCGAGAATGAGCCGCGTAGGTCAACTAGTACCAGAAAAAGGCCCACCTACCTGTGCGACTCGTCACTCAACATAAGACTGAACTATAAGGGGGAGGGGTGTTCTGTATAACTTGGAAGGTTCCAAGTAGTCAATTCTGAATTGGCCAAAAAGGCCAGTAGTGGATTGGGTTCTATTAGAACCGAATCCAAGAAGCCGCTCAAAGGCGGCAAGATTAAATCAGTGTCATTGGCTACAAGCCGGCAGGCAAGCCTCTATATAAAGGGCTGCCGCGACTTAGCCAATGTTCCATTACTGTTGCTGTTAATCGAATAAAGAGTTGTTAGTTGGAACCCGGTCTCACGCACTTCTTTTCCGGACGGTACATGGTGAATAACTCCATCAATATCACGTAACTTTTTGTTTGTTTCATTCCCCATAATCACATGATCAAAAATCCAGATCTTTGGCAACTGGTTTATATTTATGACCGTTGCTGTGTTTAGGGATCACCCTTTGTGACCTTCTGACATGCAAAGACAGAGGGAAGCCAGATTCACTTAACCACCATGTTATTAATTTAACAACTGCACTGATTCACTTAACAAATGGGGAAAGAAAAACCATAAAATGAACCAAAACTCATTTAACAACTTGTCTTGTTACCAAGAGAACTTTTGGGCTCAGTTGTGGTTGCAGGTCAAGGAATACCTGTCCTATAGTGTATAAGAATAGCCAGAGATGGGCTTCAAAAATTTTAGCAACAGGTTCTCTGCCTGGTTGCTGGATGGGTAGGTGCAATTTTGTCCTCTCCAGGCTCTGGAGGCTTTCCTCGTGCCTCTGGGAGGGCGAAAACCACCTTCCCAGGCTCTGGAGGTTCTCTGGAAGCCAGAAACGAACCCATTTCTGGCCTTCCCAAACTTCTGGGAGACCCGTTTTTTACCCTCCCTGAGCCTTTGTGTGTGCCCTGCACTTACCTGCATCCAAAACAGGCCATGTGGGGACTCCTGAGAGGGGAGGGGAGGGCTGAGTGGGGCCAGCCAGGAGTGGGATTTGGGGGTCCTCTGAACTTCACAGAATCTTACCTAGGGGGTCTCCTGATCCCCTGTGAACCCCAGCAGCCCACCCCTGAGAATAGCCCAGTAATATTCCGTGCTCTCACTAAACACACAAGGTCTCGCTTGCAAATAAGTGAATAACTGCTGGTAGTGAATCAATTTAGCCTGAAGTACTGCATTCTAACCTCTGCACCACCACAGCTCTTATAATAGAGAATAATCACTCTCTTATTTATAATTTAGGACAGATGCAAAATAAAACTCCTTGCCACTTGAAAATTTGGTTGAGTAATTATTCATCATGGAATATCAGTTTCCAGAAAAACCCTTCAACGGGATCTTTCTCTTATCAAATAATCTATTTTCTTACCTTCATTGAAGGCAATTCTTGTTCTTTCCTTACCTTGCCTAACCTAGCAGAGCTAGAGAAGACCATTTAGAGACATAATGATAATATCAACAGATATTGTCTTCTTGTTTGTCTCCTTTTGTCAGGACTGTAAATAAAAGTCTATGGAGTCTACAGGGAGATAATACAGTCTTTTTTCTGCCATTCAAATCCTTCCAAGAGGAAATAAGTCTTCCAAATTGGCCAGAAAACACAGGTTTTATACATGGTTTTCTATTATGTCCATGTGTTAATAGTAAAATTTGCCTCCTCAATGTCTCCTGCACATCTTTAATTTATCCTGCCTTTAGTTTGGGGGGGGGAGGGGGAACAAACAGTGCCAGGAAAAAAAATCTGGCTGATCTGTGCACGCAATAGCACTAGCAACGACATTTAGACTTATATACTGCTTCATAGTGCTTTACAGGACTCTCCAAGCAGTTTACAAAGTCAGCATATTGCCCCAACAATCTGGGTCCTCATTTTACCAACCTTGGAAGGATAGAGGGCTGAATCAACCTTGAGCTGGTCAGGATTGAACTTCAGACTGCGGGCAGAGTTGCCTGCAATACTGCATTCTAACCATTGCACCATAGGTTATACATACCTGGATTACCTTCTCAGTTAATACAACTTCCAACTGTCAGAATGCTGACATTTATTATAGTTTGCAAGTGTGATTGCACATAGATTCAGAAAGACAATTCCAATATGTTATGTTCCATAATGGAAACACTAGATTTTTTCCAAAGTGATAAAATGTTAATGGGTAGATAATGGGTTATAGAACATATAACTTATAACATAGAATAATGGATGGTGCATGGATGGATAGATGTGGATGAAGATCAGGAGGATTACTTGTAAATAGATTTCCATGTTGTAGCAATTTTGCCTAGATCCAATAAAATGTTTAAATATCACATGAATGTCCAAAAAGATATTTATAATTTCCAATATTCAGAGAGATAGGGTTGCAAGATCAAGGGATTAATGAAAGGAAATCTTCATATCCCTCCATCATGAATGCTTTCTGATTTACAAAATAGGAGAATTAACCTGAGCCCCCTTCTAACGAGTGCAGTAAAAAAATTACCATCAAATGCATCAAATATTTGAAAATGCTGAAGAAAATATTTATTGGTCCACTCACATAGTCATGGGTGCTGAATGCTAAGCATGAACTCGCAGGAGTACCTGGTTGCTTAATTAACTTATTTTTTTGGAATATACCAAATCATTACCTAACAACACAATATGGGCTCATGCCCCAGGCTAAATAAAAACAAAAAAGTAGTTAAAATTAACCAGTCTTAACATATTGTACCAGTGCAGACAGTGTATTGGCTTTTAGTTTTAGTAACCAAGATAACCTGTTGAATGAATCAAACCTTTAGGTTAATTTGGATCTTCTCAGCTATTAATATTATTTTTGATAATTTGTTAGGAATATAAGTCACCTAACAATTGGGTTGGAAATATATAAACCAGGATAGACATTTAATACTGTCTCTTTAAGGGAATGCTAAAATGGTAATTGGGTGTGGTTCCTCAAACAGCCATAAGATGGAGCCAGAAACCTGGGTTGTTTAGTCCTACTGTTGAGAGTGTTGACGTTCCTGCATTTCCCTATTGACTGTTGCTGATCTTAGTTCTTCTTGGATTTGATGTGAGTCTTTTACTGAACTGTTAATGATACTAGACTTTGTTATTGGATTATCCCTGGACTGAAAACTGACTGCTTTAACAATGAATGACTTGGACTGTTTGTTGGACTTTGCTTAAACGTTTATTGGAAGTAAAAACCTACATTTTACTATATAGTATATCTGTGTGCTGGTTGTGTTATTCTTCACCACTCTCACTACGTCTCCCTGTGTGTGCTCATTCTCCTAATGGGGAATTACCTCAACATAATCCAATCATGTCGGATAAAACCAAGAGGGAATCCATAATCCCATTCCAATGCAGAGACAGGCAGACAGACACCCTGCCAAAGAATGACACAAATGACCATTGGGGAAGAAATGGATGGACCATTGAGGAGGAGAAACAGCCACTCCGTACTGGGAAAATGGAATATGTGAGGAAGAGACTCCAATAATCCTAACTGGATCCTGTTTTGTATAAAAGAGGGCCAGGAGAAACTCTGACAGGCTTTCAAGAATCTGTTATGAAACCCCTTCATTTTTAAAAGGGACTGGGCTGTGTGACAGGCTGATATTCTAAATTTTGCAAACTGACCATTAAGTCTGCTGATGCCCACCAATACTTCCTCAGTCTGTAGCTATTTATGACTGTCTTATAAAATTTCTGTCTTTTGGGGGTTTTTTTCCACTGAACAATCTGCCTCAGAGAGCCAGGAATTGCCCTACAGTAAATGCCAACTTATTTTAAGGTCACAGCCATCTGAGTATAAGCCCTAGAACCACATGTCCATGTTCGAAGTTGTCTGTTGTAGAAGGGGAGAAGAAGAAGAAAAAAACCCAGGCATTTGTCTCTTCTATATTCCAGATTTTTGACTACAGCCACATGAGCGGCAATAGAGAGAGGAGATAAAATAACCATTGCTCATATTTCATCCCTCTCACATCAAAGCGCCATTCCTTGATCCAAAGGCAGAAATTGCTCAGTCATCAGAATACAGATCCCTAAACTATTTGGCAGGAGTTCTTACAACAACACCTACAAAGTTAAATGGATAAACAAAAATGGGAAGAAGAAAAAACTATTTATTGAAACATGATCTGGAGCTTCATGTCTACTTTGTTTATTAAAAGCCCAAAGGCTTTCAGATATATCCGTGGACTTTGTGCAACTAAGCAAGGACGCCATGAAATTCATATTTTGCTGCTGTCACTGGAGTACTCATAAGTCATGCTTTGCCTACAGTGTGTATCTACAGGCAGTCAACATCAGATCCAAGCCATTTCTAGGCATAATAAAACAGAAACATAGGGCATTCCTCTTGATCTATGTTGAGATGTTTTTCCTTGTCAAAATGGACTAGGGAAAGGTGTCAGAGAAATATACTTAGTGATCTATTGAGGATTTGCATTTTTGGTCTGTCTCTCTTTCATCCATCCATCCACAGAACTATATATCTGTCTATCTGTTTGGCTGTCATCTGTCATCTATCATCTATTTGTCTGTCTGTCTGTCCATATATCCAACCAACCAACCATGTGCAGCCCTCCTGAGCTCCATTTTTGCTGGCAGAGGCACTGTGGGCCAGTCCTTCACTGTTTCCAGGATGGCCTCATGGGCCAGATCTAAGCACCCCATGGGCTGGATCCAGCCCCCCAACCTTGAATTTGACACCCCTGCTATAGTCAAATGGTGGCCTTCTGACTCTCTTGTTCTCCCAATCTTCAGCTTTAGCAGGGGCAAATCAACCAAAAAAGATGAAGCAGGATCTGCTATTAATAGAACCAAACACAATATCGGTACATGGAGGAAAAGTGCAGAAATTGTATTCTGTTTTCGTTTTGCTTTTTCATATACAGCCCTATTGTTAAGTGGTATTTGCACTTTCATTCAGAGATCTAAGTGTCATTGTACAAAGGAGAATTCACCTCCCTTGTTCCTCTCTGCCTTCCATTCTTCAAGTTGTAATAAGGAACTGCTGTGCTCGGCTTGACATTCAATTATGCCTGATAAACTTCAAAAGTGTTCTGAGCTCATTTTTAAGCTTAATCAGATCTGGCATCACCAGCTGGCATAACAGATAAAATCTAGGGCCCATTGTAGCTATCCACTTGTTTTATTGTTTTTAAAAAGAAAATGGAAAATTTGTTTTTGTTCTTCCGTACCCAACATTTTGCAGAAATGTGCCAAGAGACATAGCTTAGAGACTTCATTTAATTTCATTGCTTCTAGGCCAGTGAAAATGGTTGTAGTGATGCTATTAATTAACCTATCACTTCTCTTATAATCACTACAATTCTTTCCAATGACAATTATTATGGTAATTGCTAGAGGGGTCCTGCCCCCACAGGATGTTGAGGGTCTCCAGAGACCTTCTTCACCAATTAGGTACCAACTTAAAGGATGATGCAATATAAGACACCAAGAGAAAGAGATCAATTGTACTTGCCATATGGTGCAAGAATCAGATCCAAACACATACATGGAGAAGTTTTTCAAAACTTGATCAATCAAGTGGTCTTAATCAAGGGTAGAACTCTGGGGATCTGGGCCTGAGATCATAACACTCCAAATCAATAAAATATTGAATATTTTATTAAAATAATAAAATAAAATAAAAAAATCAATAAAAAGATAATCTATGTGTGGGCAAGATGAATTAATTGTGTAAATAAATTGGGGATATTTTTATAAATCCAGTGGAATGTCCTTCTGTCTAGATCAGGGGTGGGGAACCATGGCCTTTTTATGACTTCTGGACTTCAACTCCCAGAATTCCTCAGCCAGTCATGCTTGGTGGTTCTTTACCCCTGCTCTAGTGAAACCAAAAAATGTGAATTTATGAAGAGTGTTTATTTTTTACTTAGGACACTTCTCTCTGTCTAGGTTATTTCAGTCTACTCTGTCAACACTGTCCTTGCCTTATTTTGGACTAGGTTCTGCTTTCTATATTTATTCTCTGGATTTTGTCCAGATATGTTGATCTGCATATTTCCATTCTAAATAATGGCATCTAACCTCAAAGCCATAGCAGTGAAAGCAATAGAAATACTTCAAATGAATAATAGGGGAAACTACTTCTGTAAAAAAATGACCCATTCAACCAATATGGGTCTTTGAGACTTTGAGACCAAGTCTTTGAGACTTTTTCCCCAGTTCTGAAACAATATTTCAGTCACAAAAACAATAGCATACAACATTACACAAAGCCACTGTCTTTGACAAAAGAAAATCAACATTAATTATTGCACCACTGGGAAATTTTCAGCAGGATTAAGACCACATTTTGGGTTTCAACCCAAAAATATGCTTCAGAACTTGTAGCAATGAAGAAAGGGATTTTTTTCTGCAAGTCAGTGTTTAGGAATTTAATACAAAACATTGTAGGGTCTTAATACTCTATTCTGTGAAGCCACTGAGTCTGCTCCTAGTTATGCTCTCTGTAGGGTGAAATTTGTTCAGTTCATATAATAATTTCACCTCTTCCATTTCACAAGCTTATATCCAAAATCCAATCCAAAATGTAATCATCTATTAAAAGCTACACTTTCTTGAATGTTGTGGTGCAATTCACAACTGAAAAAAATAATCTCAAAAAGTGATCTATTGGAAAATATGGACTGTACACCCAAATGTGTGTGATAGGAAAAGTTACATGAATATTCATGCCATTAAAAAAATAGAGACAGAAATGGGACACAATATATTTAAAACTGGCAAAGCAAGAAATGAAATAAAGTCAAGCTTAACCATTTCAAATATCCCTCAATCTGTGAAGCATTTTATTTTTATTAAAAAAATTAACTTGAAGCCATGCTGAGAAACAGAAAGAGGGAGAAATTGAAATTAATGCATGATTTTTTTTTTCTGTATGCCCAAAAAAAATCAGCCAGATGCAATTAACTTATCAGCTTTTTAGCTCAAGAAAGGATGGAAGCTAGCAATATGTTAACTCAAAACTAGCTTGCCTAAAACTAGTAATAACTTATGATAGCAACACTTCCTTAGCTAATCAAGATTATGGCTTTGAAATTCCATCAATTACATCCAACAATTCAATAAAATATCATCCTTGCATTTTCCAATTCTATCCTGGAAATCTATTTTTTTTCTGAAAGGATTAGAAAATCAGGAGAATGGTTTGTTGTTGTAACAATAGGAACATCCAGATGCTATTAGATTCAAGAAAAGAACCTAGAAATGAAGACATTAATGCCATCTCGTTGATTGTCCAGATTTTGTGCAATTTAGCCTTGCTAGCCCAAAGCTCAATTAACCCAACCCAATGCAATGCAAATTAGCCTAGCCTTGGCTCATCTTGAAAAAAAAGCTAAGCAGGATCTGACTTGATTAATATGAGGATTGGACACCACCAGGAAATAAAACAGGAAAGCTGATAAAACTGGGATGTTGAAAAATCATTAGGAATTTAATTCGACAAGTTTTCATCTTTTCCTTCTAAATCTACAGTTTAGCAAGTGAATGATAATTTCATGAAGAAATAACAAGTTCCATGTTCCATGTTATACAAATGGTTGTCCAATCTCTTTTTAAAAACTTTTAGTGTTGGAGTATTCACAATTTCTGGAGGCAAGTTGTTCCACTGATTTTAATTGTTCTGTCATGGAATTTCTCCTTGGTTCTAGATTGTTTCTCTCCTTGATTAGTTTCCATCCATTGCTTCTTGTCCTGCCTTCAGGTGCTTTGGAGAATAACTTGACCTCCCTCTTCTTTGTGGCAGCCTCTTAGATACTGGAACACTGCTGTCATGTTACTCTTAGTCCTTCTTTTCATTAAAGTAGCTCAGATTATAGATCTTGATTCTATCCCTCTGTTAATGCAGCCTAGGACTGCATTGGCTGCTAGCTCATATTTAAGTGATTGTCCACTAGGACTTCAAGATCCCTATCACGATTACTACAATTGAGCCAGGTACCACCTATACCAAGAGTCTTCAATCAAACTTGGCAAGTTTAAGACTTATGGACTTCAACTCCCAGAATTCCTGAGCTAACATGATTGGGGGAGGAATTCTGGGACTTGAAGTCCACAACTCTTAAAGCTTTCAAGTTTGAAGACCCCTGACCTATACGATACTGTGCATTTGATTTTTCTTGCCTACCGTAAATGCAGAGCCTTACTTTTTTCAACATTAAATTTCATTTTGTTGGATAGGGCCTGTCCATCATGCCTGTCAACATTCTAATGTATCTTAAGCCTATCTTCTGGAGTGTTGGCTATTCCTGCCAACTTGGTGTCATGTGCAAATTTTGTTTGAATTTTTTTGAACCAAGTTGGCAGTCTACCATAGTTCATTATGATCCTCATGAAATTATCATTTTTACCACTGAGACCCAATACAGTGAATACATTAATTCCAAATGCACAGATTTAATTAGGGATAAGTTCCATGAAACACATTGGGGTTGACATCAGCATAGTAATAATTTGTTCCATTAGAGTTTAACAGAAATAGAGTTTAATAGTTCAGTTTAATAGAACAAGTGGCCTGCAGGCTTACAAGTGGATCCTCTTATCATTGCAGTATTGCTGCAAAAATCAATTCATTTTGTGTCTCTGCTTTCTCAATCCACCTGTACCAAGAGGCCCAGGATCAGACTCACATTCCAGTTTTCTTCCTTCTTTTCTTGTGACCTTCAGTTATTAAAAGCATCATCACAGCGAGCCCTTTTAGCTGTTAAGTTATACAAAAGATTAAGGATTAGGTCATTTCCTCACTCTCATCAATGAATGGGAAATAGTTTGCAATATTGCAATGAGACAGATTGGTGGTATGACTGCAGCTGGAGTATGAGACAGGTCTACAGAGAAACGACTTAAAATAACCGTAGCCAAAATTACCAGACAAAGTTTGGTAGATCTATGCTAAGAATCTTCCATCAAACCACATCATAAAGTGACCACCTGTTACTGAATAATTGCAAAGCACTGCACTGTAATATCAGAATTTCATTAAAATACCCTTTACTTTCAAAGTAGTTGATCTTCTTTTTCTTTTTCATCAAAACAAATGAGTAGAAGAATACAGGATACATTTGCTGCCTATAAAAGAGTAATGGAGGTTATTGCTCCATTATAAAGAACTGTGGTGGCGCAGTGGTTAGAATGCAATATTGCAGGATGGCTCACTGATGACTGCCAGGAGTTTGATCCCAACTGGTTCAGGGTTGACTCAGCCTTCCATCCTCCCAAGGTAGTTAAAATAAGGCCTCAGATTGTTGGGGGCAATATGATGGCTCTGTAATTCACTTAGAGAGTGCCGTAAAGCACTACGAAGCAGGATGTATGTCTATGTGCTATTGCTAGTGAAAATGGAGGTTGAAAATGCTAGGGTTTCACTAAATCTAACCATGATAGTGCTGTTGCACTCTTGTGTGTGCAAGCTAGATGAGGGTTGAATGCATATAAGGAAGGCTGTTTACCCAATTCATGGGAAAAAATAAAGAATTTGGACACTTTGATGATGGAAATAGGGGACTATCCATGCTAACTAGTGCCAATCTTCATTAACTGATGCTGAAAAATATGAATGACTTGCACAGGTAAATCGCTTAATTGGTGTGTACCATCTACAGGGAATACTAGAATTAGTATCCTGAAAGGCAAAGAGGATCAAGAATACTATGCGACATGGGAGAGGTGGTACGAATGGATGAAGGATAAGGATAAAAATAATGTATAGCCACAAAATAAGAAACATGTATATACAATGACACAATAATGGAAATGAGATTTTTGTACTTTTCGTTTTTAAAGAATAAAAATTTTTTTAAAAATGGTATCCTTCCTGTTTTATATATTAATTTTTAATTAATTTATGCCTTTTGCCTGTTCATTCCTGTTCAAGTGGCTAATAAAGATTGACACTGTCTGTCAATATCCTTCAGTATCACTTATAAATTAAGCCAATTTTCCCAAATGTGTTGATGGAATTATGAGTCAATGGGGACATAACTTCATGGTGAATGGTAATGCCCAATTAATCATTTTTGTCAAGTTCTTTGAATTAATCAGGAAATCTCTCAGCAATCTTTGACAGTGAATTGTGAATTGAACTGTAAATTGTGCAAGGAAAGTTTCAATATAGAAACAAATAGAAACAGATTTTGTTCCCGTTACAGAATAACAAAATAACAGAAGAACTATCGGGATTCCTGCTTGAGCAGGGGGTTGGACGAGAAGACCTCCAAAGTCCCTTCCAACTCTGTTATTCTGATGTGCAGTAGGTACATGTTTTGAAAGATTAATGTCAGGTTCCAAATTGTTCTACATCTATAGATAGAATCTTACCAAATTAAAACAATCTATTACCTTTGCTACATCAAGCATAAACTTTGAGGACTATCAGGAAGGGGCTGTCTTCAACCACTTTCTCCCACACAAGCTATCTAAACTTACTTGCCTCTTATTCATCTAGAACACACCTGCTCCCTTGCATTCCCAAAGGCGCCCACTGCATTCCATTACAATTTTCCATTTACACTCAACTACAAAGACCAGTTGCATCATGGACCAGGAGCAACCATGGCAGAAAGTGTAGGGAAGAGCAATGGGGTCAGAGTGATGAAAGCAGTGTTGCAACATCCTAAGTAAGCCCTGCCCCTTTTCTTCATGCATGGCAAATTCATATGCACTTCCAAAACAGATTAAGCCTGTAGATACCATTCTCCAGAAAAGAGCACTTTAAATATCCTACTGAATGTCCATTTACACCTCCTTTCTCCTTATTCCCTCAACAGGACCCATCATTTATTTGCAGTAGCATGGGATGTCACAGCTACTAAATACTCAGAGTGGCTTTATCAAATATTCATCACTGTCTTCAACATGACTCTTGGATTAACAGAATTTCATAAATTATTGCAAAGTAAGGTTAGACATGATTTTCAGAGGGTTGATGTTCCTCATTACCTCTAAGAAGAAATATGAATTTTAAGTCATGTGCTTAACAGGAGGCAAATACAGGAAGGAGGGACTCTTTCTTTTTCTTTCTTTCTTTCTTTCTTTCTTTCTTTCTTTCTTTCTTTCTTTTTCTTTTTTTTCTTGGTGGTGAGATTCAAACTGCTAAATTGCAGTCAACCGACAGTCAGCAGAAGTAGTACTGCATTATAATCACTGCACCACTGTGGCTCTTATCAACAATAAGCTCTTATTGATGGAGCAGAATATATCCAACATCATCACAGACATTCCCATTTGTGCATCTCTGCTTGCCCTTAATATTAGGGTTTTAAAATAAAATAAAATCCTTCGATTTAAGATCCATGTATTACTTCCTATGTAGGGAAAAAAACTGATGTCAATGCTCTCAGACATCCAGCGCTGAGGATTTCAAACCCAGCTATGCATCAGAAACTTGAAATGTTCCAATGTTTGACTCCAAGTAGACCATCATGTGGAAGGTACATAACAAAATTCACAGGGGGTGTGGCAGAGGTTTCATTTTCAACATAACATGAAAATATTGTGAGACGAAAGCAGGGGGAGTAAATGGAATCATAGGAAATATTCAATGGAGTCATTTCTAGTACATTTCTGTACTAATACCACTCTATAAAGCCTTAGTAAGACCACACCTAGAGTACTGCATCCAGTTTTGGTCACCACATTATAANTAAAACATACAAAGACGGTTACAGGAACTGGGCATGGCTAGTCTAGTGAAGAGAAGGACCAGGGGTGACATGATAGCGGTCTTCCAATGTTTGAGGGGCTGCCACAGAGAAGAAGGGGTTAAGCTATTTTCCAAAGCACCTGTAGGCCAGACAAGGAATAATGGATGGAAACTGAACAAGGAGAGATTTAACCTGGAAATAAGGAGAAACTTTCTGACAGTGAGAACAATCAACCATGGAACAGTTTGCCCTTGGAAGTTGTGAAAGCATCATAACTTGAGACTTTCAAGAAGAGATTGGTCTGCCATTTGTCAGAAATGGTGTAGGATCTCCTGTTTGGGTGGAGGGTTGGACTAGATGACCTACAAGGTCCCTTCCAACTCTGATTATCTGTTAATCTGTAGAAGAAGAGCAGGCAGAGCTGAGTGAGAGCAGAGTTAAGTGTATCAATAGCTTAAAATCATTATGCTGCCACAAATGGTGCAAGTCCAACCTCTCTTGAATTCCATGGACCCTCATCTGGTGCCAATTTAGTGCTGAATTTCAGTTGGCTACATTCTTGAGTAATAAACCCTCGAACTGCAACTCAGCATATGGTTCTGATCTTTTTACCTGACAATTTTACTCCTTTATATGCTAACATTGTTTCCTTTCCTTTCCTTTTTTTTCTTTTTCTTTTTGTTCTCCCACCCCCACCACTTTCTGGGTTTTGGGCAGTTGAGTTAATTTCATTTCCCAGTTTTCATGATCTCATTTCATGTTTTGTTGTGGTGTCTTTGTCAGCCTGAGAGGAGGATCCATTCTGTCTTCCCATGCCAAATTACTGTGCTGCTTTCAGTATTACATTTCCATGCATTTTTCTCACTAAACGCTCTAAGTGGTGACATTTGCCAAGCACACTCAGACATAATGAACAAAGGATCCCTATTTCATAAGCAGATAAATGGCAGGGTGGCAGTGACAACCTCTGATTCCTTCTAATTGCTTTATATTTCAGACAGCAGCATTTTCAGTTTTAGACCATTTCACACATATCAACAACATACCACTACATGGCCCAGGCAGGTCTGTATTTACAGGATTGTCTACCTCCGGTTATGTTGCCCTGTGCCATATCCTGTTCTAGTTTGTATATCTTCCAGGCCCCTTCTTTGCCATTTGGCTGAACTTAGAAACTCTCCCTTTTCTGTGGCAGTGACCACCCTCTGGAATAATTTCCCCTGAAAATTTAATTGGTCCCAATTCTGCTTGCCTTTCATAAGGTATTAAACACCTGTTTGTCATGTGTTTCTTTCTTTCTTTTTCTTTTGCTGACCCTGGGTGATGATATGACAATCATTTGACAGTTGCATTGTATGCTTGTGATTTTTGTTATTATTATGGTTGGTGTTTTTGGCTCTGACAGGGTGGTGGGGAATGCTCCCCTCTTTAAAGGCATGCTTAAAGAAAAAAAACAAGAAAGTCCAGTTGCCTCCTGAAAAAGCACCTTTAGGACAAACATGACCTGCATGACTGAGAATCTCTACAGACTTTTAGCGATACAATTTAGGATGAATACTCTTTGAATGATGTGGGAGTATGATTACCATTTCCAGAAACAAAAATTGCAGACTACAGGAAACCAGGAGCACTACTCAGGCTACCCTGAGGGCACAGATAAACCTCCAAATGCTTCAACAACCCTCTAAAAGAATGCAAATGACCAGCTGTCTGCAAGGAATATAAATCCTTCCATTCACTGTCAGAGCCAAAGAAGCTTCTTAGATGAGAAGTGAAACATCTTCAAAGAAACAACAGAAAGTCCAGTTGCCTCTTGAAAAAGCACCTTTGGGAGAACTGTGACCTGGACAACTGAGAATCTCCATAGACATTATGACTGGTGACATAGTCAGCCAGATATTAAACTGGATTTGGCATTTTTATCCACTTATTGAGCCTTTCCTAAGGACTTGAGATAGGCAGGTGCTGTTGTTTGATGATATCAAATGTACCATTGCAGGATTTAAGCTGTTCCCAGTAAAGCTGCCTTTTGCAATTGAGTAGTGGCAATTTTGTTATTGCCAATGGTGTTCAAGTGGTGCTCTGAATGTCAATTATTAATATTGATTATTTCTTTTTAATATCTTATTATCCATTATCAGCCTCTGGGGAGTGAACTGCATTATAAAAAGATTACATCAACAAATAATGAAGAGATAAGAGATAACTGAGATAACCAAGGAAAAATATAATAGCTCTCTTCAAATTATCTGGTTATTTGATGTGGGAATAAATTTATTCACTGTTGCACCAGAGGGCAGAACCAGAACCTGTGGGTTAAAACTGCAAGGAAGTTGAGGACAGAATGAAATTTCTGATAATTATGATTTATTAGCCAGTAGAACAGAGTGCCGCATGAAGATCTGTAAACAGAATTACTGGAAGTCTCTCAAAGAATCTGAATGGTCATCTGCTAAGGATATTTTAATGCACAAGGGGTGGACTACTTCAAAGATACCTTCCAACCATATCATTCTATGTATTTCTATTTCCAATAGTTTGTGTCAGGCTCTGCTTTTTTTTTCAGCTGCAACATTTTGTTCTTAATATTGTACTCATGAAATGTCTTGGATAACAGCTTCCATAATTCACATGATAACTAGGGGTAGTGAGAGATGAGATGCAATATAGAGGAAAGCATCAAGTTAGAGATGATTGAGAGGTCCTGTGTATAAAGCCCCTATCACACAGCATCAACAGATAGAAAGAGGATGTAAAACGGAGAGAAACACTTGCCATCCGTTGGTGAAGGCGATGCATCCGTTCTATACTCACTGCATCCGTTTTTCATATTCTCTATCCATCCAGCATCTGTCTACTGAGATTTCATCCGCTCAAAAAGTTTTGAGCTGCACAAAACTTTTTGAGGCGGAAAATGTATCCAACGCGTCCTTCTGCATCCGCTACGCATACGGGGAACATCCGTTTATACGTCCCTAGTCATCCGTTACGCATCCGTTATATCCGCTCGGCATCTGCTGTGCATCTGCTCTGCGCATCCGCGCAAACTCTGCATCCGCTCAGCGGAAAACGGACCAGGGGAGGAGCAGAACAGTGCGAATGGACACCACAGCGTTAGTAGCATGATTCGTACAATGGATGAAAGAGGATGCAGCTCACATAAATAACAGTTAAAATTGAAAAACCTCACCAAGGGATGATCTCGAGAATATTTAGGAGGTCTGCCAGGATGTCTAGAGGATGCAAAAGGGACACCTAGCGGAAAACCTTATTTCTCTATAAAAAGGGGAGAAATCACCGGAAGCTCCCTTTCAATCACAGCAGTCCTGTGTGCAGACCTCTTCAGCCTTCATCTGGCTCTTGCTCTTCACAGCCATCCAGTCATCTCCACCATGGATTGTCACACACTCCTTTTGCGTAACCACCTCTATCGTCTACACAGTGCACGAAGCCATCTACAGGCTCTTTCACTTTCTTTACCGCCGGGAAAAGGAGGCATCCAAGGAAGTTCCGGGGTCCGAAGTGGATTGCGAGAAGAGCAGAGTTCGGGACTGATACAGAAGTGATGGTGGAGCTGCGGAACGAAGACTCTCATGCATTCCAGAACTTCATCGTAGGATGCCGCCACCGACCATGTTTGACGAAGTTGTTGGAGCGGCTGAGGACCCAGGTGACCAAGGCAAACACAACTTCCAGCCAGCCTGGACCCTGGGCTTTAGGTGGCACTGACTCTGTGCACCTGCCTCCGGACCACGTAACAGGGCATGCAGTATTCTGGAAGGGTGCCACACAAACACCATTAGCATTTGGTTCAGAAATAGTGCAGGCCATCCATCGAGAATACCTGGAGGAGCTCTCCAGTGCCCCTCCACTGAAGAAAGGTTGGAAGAAATTGCGAGTAGCATGATATCAGCAGGCTGGAACCTGTCCCCCCACACCGTTTGGAGCCATTTAGAGGAAGGACGCCTGCAAAGCCAAGCCAAATCCAGAGTCCATATCACAAACTTACAAGGGCTTCGTCAGCATTCATCCTTTTCGCGCCATTGGTCGTGCTGACTTTACAAGTTTCATGGTACATCGATGCTTCAGCAAGGGATCATCTCAACACAGCTGTCCAGGGCAAGGCGGGTGGTGAGAACACCTTTGCACCGGGCCAACAGGTTCCCGAGGTCTTCTTCACCACGGCAGCATCCCAGAGACCGTTGAGGGAACATGTGTGGAAGCTGCTGGCACCTTGCACATCGTCAGCGCACCGCTACCCAGTGCAGAACAGGCATGCCAGCCACACTGGAGAAAGCACCAGCAGGACCCAGCAGGGCAAAAACCCAGGCCAGGAAACCAGCAGCACCAGGAGCATGCACCAGCAGAGAAGCACCAGCAGAAGGCCCCAGCACCAGGAGCAGCGCCAGAGGTAAGCCACCAGCAGACAGCCCCAGCACCAGGGAGCATGCCAGCAGAAGCAACCGCAGCACCAGAAAGCAGTCAGCCTGAGAGCAGAAAGCCCCAGCAGAAGCAGAGTCAGGTCCAGGGGTGTGGAATGGTGGCCCTGTCCTTCTTACAGGGTGGTGTTGGCCTGGAGCTGTGTGTGGCAGCAGGTCTTTTCCTCTGAATGGCGACCTGCTTGCGAGGCTGCATCCTTTTATATCCGTGGTGGGCTGACGCAATGCAATCCTTCCCCGCATGCGCAGGAACGCTTTGCAATCCGTCGGCATCCACTATGGCTTCCGTGATCATACCGCTTTCATCCGCTAAGCATCCGCTCTGCATCCGTTCCTTCAGCCCATGTCACACCAACCAACACGGATGCAAAGAGGATGTAGAAACGCGGCACAAAAAACCTTGCATCCCTTTGAAAACGCGACTGTACTCACTGCCTCATTTTGCTTCTTGCTCTATCCGCCAGCATCCGTTTATGGACGTTTCATCTGCCCATCCAAAAGTTTTGCTGCCTAAAACTTTTGCGCCGGAAAATGAGTATCCAGTTCATCTTGTTATGCATCCCTACGCATCCGCTACGCCATCCGTTAGGCATCCGTTACGGCAATCTGCTATATCCGCTACGGCATCCGCTGCGCATCCGCGCAACTCCATCCGCCGGACGCAGGGAGAAGCGGAACGAAGCGGGAACGGATTGCAGAACGGATGCCGAAGCGGATGCATGCACGGAAACAATAGAGTTTAAGACCGGAAAACAACTGTGCGGGAGGTGACCCCCATTATCTCGGATATTAAGGATGTCTGCCAGATGTCTCTAGAGGATCCCCTAGAGGATGCCGTACGAGGATGCAAAGGACACCTTTTCCTGCCTATAAAAAAGGGGAAGCAACCCGTTCTGCATCTCACTTTCAGAACAGCAGCCGTGGTGCGGACCTCTGCAGCCTTCATTCAGGATCTTCCTCTTCCCACAGCATCCAGTCATGTCCACCGGTGGATTGCAAACAAACTCTTTCGGCAGCCACCATCGTTCTGCAACAGTGCGAAGACCTCTGGCGGCTTCTGTGAACTCTACTGCGAGAAGAAAAGGAAGCTCACCCAAAAAGAGTCTGAGATCTGAAGATGGTTCACCAGAAGAGCAGAGACGGACCTGTACAAAACAAAGCTGATGGGGAGGCTCAGGAGCGAAGACACTCCGGGCCGTTCCAGCACTTTCAATTGAGGATGCCTACCACCCGTTTTGATGAAGCTTGTGCAGCACCTGACAACCCAGGTTGACCAAGGCAAACACCAGCTTCCAGCCCAGCCTGGACCTGGGCTCAAGGTGGCACTCATTTTCTGCGCCACCTGGCCTCGGGACCACGTACAGGAGCATGCAGTAGGGCTGGAGGGTGCCACACAACACCCAGTCAGCATATGTGGTCAGAGAATGGTGCAGGCCATTCATTCGAAGAATACCTGGAGGAGCCTCCATCCAGCTGCCCCTCCACTGAAGAAGGCTGGAAGAAAGTCTTGCCAGAGCAGCTAGGTATCAGAAGTGGAACTTCCCCCACACCGTTTGGAGCCATAGATGGGAAGCACGTGGCCTGCAAAGCTCCAGCCAAATCAGAGTTCCACTTATCACAACTTAACAGGGCTTCTCTTCAGCATCATCCTCTTCGACCAATCTGCGTGATCAGTATATGGCGTTGACTAACAAGTTTATGTACATCGACTGCTTCAGGCAACGGGTCTCAGCCTTAGTTGCCCAGGTATACAATGCCACAGTCACCTCAAAGGAGGGCTAGAACGCAACCTCATCATGGGCTTCCCCAGATCCAGACCCCTGCCCAACGACACGCACAAGATAGTGCCCTAACTTCATCGTGGGGGATGATGGCCTTCTCCCTCACAACCTACCTCACTGAAGCCCTCACACTTCAGATGGCCCTCACCCAGTGAAGAGAGGATCTTCAACTACAGGCTGTCCAGGGCAAGGCGGCGTAGTGGAGAATGCCTTGGCATACGGCCAACAGGTTTCCAGAGTACTTCTCACCACCAGGCAGAGCATCGCCCAGAGACCCGTAGGAACATCATGAAGCTGCTGCCTCCTGCCAGAACAAATCTCATGCGCAACCCGCTACCACCGAGTCTGCAGAAACAGGCTCGTGGATGTCCAACAATGAATGGGGACATGGAGCCTGCTTGAAATGGAGGCGCAAAGCGAGCGCCTGGATCGACACTGAGGATGTGCAAGGCCGCCAACAGAAGCCTCACATGAAGCAAAGAAGCAGGCGGCAACCTCCTAGAAAGCGAAGTGTGACAACTCAGCGGGACAGAGTGCCAACTGGCCAGAGCACGAGGGATCATGTGATTAGTCACATGCGTCCATTCGTAGAAAGGACTATCTGGTCCGCATCGGTGCTATGTGAGGCAAATGTCGTAATGTTTAGATTTAGGCATATGGTGCTTTCCTTCAGCCTGTCTCATCATCACGGATGAGAGATTGGGCCATGTAACAGCGGTGGTTTAATAAAGAGTTGTGTTTTATGTTCAAATGTGTGGATGATTATTACCATTATTATGATAATAAAGGCAAAGGTAGTGCAGCTGGGAGGGTGACCATACAGTCGCACTATGCTTGCACTGGAGGTTTATCTATCCCACATCTGAATACCCATCCCAAGGTTATCCCTTGCCCATCCCACTGCTTATCCTTACCCATCCGACAAGCATGCAAAGGTAAACCATTTCTAAAAGTTCCAGCAAAGACTTTATTAAAAAAAAGAAATGGAAGCAAGGTGTTGTGAATCAAAAATAGAACTTTATTAACAACAAGCTATAAGACAAAAATGAGTCCTCTTGGCCACTCCTCTTGGTCGCTCAGTCCCATGGGTGAAGGCTGCAGGTGCTTGGAGGTGGCTGGTGCCTGCAGTTGACTTGTCATCAGCTCCTCCAGAAGCGGAAGCGAGCAGCAGAAATGCCAGCCCCAGAAGAGCGAGCCCGTGTTGCAGGAAGCCCCAGCACGAGCACACAGAGTAAGGGCCAGGGGGTGGGATGGTTAGCCCTCGTCCCTTCTTGCCAGGGCTGGCAGCAGGATGGCTGAAGCTTGCTGTGCTTGCCGCATGGTGTGGGGTTGCTGGCTGGCAGGAAGGCTGGCAGGCAGTGCTGGCAGGCAGGCAGGCAGGCAACAAGGCTTGGCAGGAATGCTGGCCATCCAAGGCAGGCACAGGTTGGCGGGAGGCAGGCACCAAGGCTGGCAGGGCAGGCCTGGCGGCAAGGCTGCAGCGTTGGCTGGAGGCAAGGGCTGGCGCGAGGCTGGTAGCAAGCTGGCGAGTAAGGCTGGCAGGCAGAACATGCGGTGCAGGACAGGCAAGGCAGTCGATGTGTCCGGGCAGCACAAGTGCTTCCTCTAAATGGCGACTGCTTCGAGCTGCTTCCGTTAGATCCGCGGGGCTTGACGCAATGCATCCCCCCGCGCAATGCGCGGCATCTAACGCCAGGCATCCGCCAGGCTTCCGCTGTTGCATCGCTAGGCGTCCGTCTCGTATTGCTTCATTCCGCTGTGCAGTCCACTGTATCCATTCGCGCGTTCCGCCTTGCTGAGGTCCCCCGGAAAGCCGAGTGGATGTGCCATCCGCCTCCCATCCGCTTCCATCCGCTAGGCTTCTGTTCCACATTCCGTTTTCCACTCCGCCCTGCATCTCCCTGCGTCCATGTTATCCGCTCCGGTTATGCAAATTTTTGCCCCTTTTGAGAGCGGATAACAACGGATGGAACATTTTGCTCGATTCCGCGTGTGTCCTTTTTGCATCCGTTGGGCAGTGTGACATGGGCTTTCCATTGTGCGGCTGCTTCGCTTGTGCTCCCCCAGAAGCCCTGCAGATGTGCCAATCCGCCTTCCATCCGCTTGCCATCCGCTAGCGCTTCCATGAGCATCCGCTTTAGCATCCTCGCTCATCCCTCCCCGTCCGTTCCTTCCATTGTTGTCCGCCTCTACTTATGCAAATATTGGGGCACTTTTGAGAGCAGATAAACAATGGATTGGAAATGGAACATTTTCTCGTCCGCTGTGTCCTTTTTACATACGTTTTGCATCCGTCGGCCTATGTGACAGGCCCTTTAAAACACAAATACAATTACTTTCTTAAATTACTGTAAAATTACTTAAAAGGAATGTACTAATTCAAGTGGCTTAGAATAGTGGAAAATCAAATAAAGTGAGTAATCTTAAAATTGCTTAATTTGACAAATGGTAGCTTGGAGATCATGTAATTCAACCCATTGCTCAGAATTCAAATCACATCAATATATATACTGCACCCAGCAAATCAAATCAGATGACCATCCAGACTTTATTGAAACACCTCCAGCAAAAAACAGTCCACTATCTCTTGAGACTGATTGTTCCACTTGAACAATTGTGTCCGTTAGGACATTTTTCTGATATCTCACCAAACTCTGCATCCTTGTGATTGCATCCAATGCATCTGCATCCATTGCTCCAGACCAAGGGTCTTCAAACTTGGCAAGTTTAAGACTTGTGGACTTCAAATCCAAGAATTCCTGAGTTAACATGACTGGAGGAGGAATTCTGGGAGTCCACAAGTCTTAAAGCTGTCAAGTTTGAAGATCCTTGCTCCAGACAAATGCTGAAGAATCCTTCTATTGCCTCGATCTATGTTTCTCATTCTTAGTAACTTTAAGATGTAGAGACCAAATTCCCTGGAATTTTAAAGCTGTAAAGGTTGAGAAACACTGATTTAGATCAGAGGTTCTCAATCTTGGCAACTTTCACATGTGTAGTGTTCAGTTTTCAGATTTTCCCAGCCAGTTCTGTGACTGTATTGTCGCTTTGAGTGTACACTAATTGGCATACATTAAAATGACATTTTGTTGCATATAGCTTTCAAAGTGTCTCCATCTCCACCAGTGGTGGTATTCAATTTTTTTTTACTACCGGTTCTGTGGGCGTGGCTTGGTGGGCATGTTGTGACTTGGTGGGTGTGGCAGGGGAAGGATATTGCAAAATCCTCATTCCCTCCTAACTCCTGGGGGAAGGTTACTGTAAAATCTCCATTCCCTCCCCACCCCACTAATCTGCTTTCTAGCTCCATTCTTCTGTACAGGGCAACAAAATAAGACCCAGCTCATCAGCTGGGACTCAGGAGGCAGAGAATAGATGGGGGCAGGGCTAACCAGAGGTGGTATTTTCCGGTTCTCCAAACTACTCAGAATTTCTGCTCCTGGTTCTCCAGAACCTGTCAGAACTAGCTGAATACCACCTCTGATCTCCACCTATTAGGGAGAGGCTGTCTTCACCCTCTTTCTCTCACACTATAACATCTGGCCTGAGTTGTCTCTTGCTCCTCTGGAATGCACCCCCTCACTACATTTCATCACATGATTATTCTTAAACAAACTGGTTTCAAAGTGGAAATAGGAGGCATATTCACTCGGTGACATCTTCCATTCCTTTAGACTTAGACTTAGAATAACTGTATTGCCACTTTGAATGTACACCAATCAGTGTACATTAAAATGAAATTTCATTGCATACAGCTTTCAAAAGGTCTCCACCTCCAATATACACTCCATAACCATTACAGAATAAACAAAAAAAATACAAAATTATGCATATACCCATATATATCACATGACACAGAGAAACAACACAGTCTAGTTTGGATGTATACATGTACATGGCGAGAAAAATGAAAAAATGAAAAATGAAAAAAATGAGAAAAATGGCGGGTTTACCAGACAGATGGCATAGGGAACAAAGATGTTACAGAATCTGGTAGTCCTGCAAAGAATACTTTGAAACCTCCTCCCAGAGGGAAGCAACAGAAACAGACCCTAAAGTGGGTGTGTGGGATCTCTAACAATGCTTTGAACTCTAAGCACATAGCACTTACAAGCAGTGTCCTGAATAACAGGAAGAGGGCTTTCTATAATCTTCTTGGCTGTCCTCAACATTCTCTGTATGGACTTTCTATCTGAGGCACTGCTGCCACCAAACCAAACAGTGATGCAGTTTGTTAAAATGTTCTCAGTCATGCCTCTGTAAAAAGTGGCCAGGACAGAAGTAAGATGTGCTCTCCTCATCCAATGCAGGAAATGCAGACGCTGGTTTGCATGCTTCACTAACAATGACGTATGGAGAGACCAATTCAGATTTTTAAGTTATCTGCACCCCCAGATACTTAATACTGTTGACCACCTCTACAGCTGCATCCTTGATACTGAGTGGAGTATGACCTTGGTGGCTCTTTCTAAAATTTATGATGATCTCCTTTGTTTTATTAACATTTAGAACCAGGTTACTTTTATTACACCAGTCCACCAGAGCCTTCACCTCTTTCCTATAAGCATCTTCACTGTCACCCTGGTCACCCCAACAACCTTTTCTTATCCAACATGAACATATCATGTTCTAAGCATAAGGTTTTCCTCCCAAGACCCTTATTAACTTGGTTGCTTTCCCTGACTTGTCCTTGTTTGTGAGTATCTTCCCTAAAATGTTATATCCTGAGTTGTCAATCAGAAAGGTCGGTGGTTTGGTAGTTCAAATCCTTTGCACCATGTCACGGAGTGAGCTCCCATTACTTGTCCCAGCTTCTGTCAACCTAGCAGTCCACTTTGGTGGGAAGGTAACAGCGTTCCATGTGCCTTCAGTGTTTAGTCATGCCGGCCACATGACCACGGAGATGTCTTCAGACAGTGCTGGCTCTTCGGCTTTGTAACGGAGATGAGCACTGGCCCTTAGAGCGGAAAATGACTAGCAAAGGAACCTTTACCTTTATACATTATCAACCAAAAAAATTCCAGTCAAGAAAATCCAAGGGATAATGTTATAAAAAGAAAAAAAAAAGAATTTTGGCCCCATTGCAAATCTAATGGCAGCTTCCAAGCTGTCTCTCTGTATGATGCTGCCTAAAACAGTTAAACTTCCTTTGTAAAAAGATCTATTAATTATTTATTTGGAGGAATTCAAAGTTGTCTAGATGGGGCACTTGAGACTGTTAGCAAACTATTCATAATGAATTTATGAAGGCAGGCAGGCAAAGGACAACCACATAAAAGAATGATAAACCCACTCATAACTCTTGCCTTATGTGCTTAAGAACATTTCCCTACTTTTTTCCCCACATCAACATTTTCCAGCCTAAGGAGCATCATTGGAAACAAACTGCTTAATATATGTGTCAGATACCCAGACAAATCTGCATATATCTTTCTCAAAAGCTCCAATGCTTTCATTTAGAGTATTATGTTGGAAATCATGTTTCTGCCATATGCTATCTTGGACAAAGCAATAAACATTATAATTGTTTTGTTTATTTTGAGAATTTAGGCATCATATTTCCTGCAGGTCGAAAAAGAAAGCAGCTTGTATTGACCACCATCTGCCCTTTCTTCCATATGTATCTATTCCATCATCCCATTCCACCAATTGCAGACATTAACCACATACCAAGCATAGAGAACTTTAACCATTAGAAGTGCACCATTTCCTGATCTCATGAAATATTAAGGGCCTGTCACATAGGCCGACGGATGCAAAACGTATGTAAAAAGGACACAGCTCTCAAAAGTGCCCCAAATTTGCATAAACAGAGCGGAAAACAATGGAAAGGAACAGACGGGGGAGGATGTAGCAAGGATATTAAGCGGATGCTCCACGGAAGCCTAGCGGATGGAAGCGGATGGAAGCAGATGGCACGTCCGCAGGGCTTCTGGGGGAGCACAGCAAAGCAGACGCGCAGCGGAAGGAGTGGATGCAGAGTGAATGCTTAGCGGATGCAAAGCGTTCACTGTGCATGCGGCAAGGATGCATTGCGTCAGCCCCACGGATATAAAAGGATGCAGCTTGCAAGCAGGTCACCATTCAGAGGAAATACCTGCTGCCAGACACATCTCCAGCCAACAACCTTGGGGAAGAAGAGGAAGCCTGTGCCATCTTCTGCCAGCCCTGGCAAGAAGGACAGGACCACCATCCCAC
>BHFT01001759.1:0-52187 GCA_004320025.1 Laticauda laticaudata
AACAAGTTTCCTTCCCCATCTGTCCTAAATTGTCCCAGCAGCAATCTATGCAGGGTTTCCAGTAAATTATCAACTTTTACATGCACTAGAAAACCAAACAATTTATGTGACTGGCTTTATTGTGATATTCACTTTATCACAGAGGTCTGGAACTACTAAACTCACACTATCTCTGAAACGTTCCCATATAATTGAACAGGAATATTGCTACCAGCTCAGGGCGGCAAAATGTAAAGAAAAACTGAAAAGATGGAAAGAGTCAGAGCTTTCTGTATGCCTTTACTGCCATCGAGTGGTCATCTGGAGTTTTGCAACCCAGACCCAGAAATCTATGTTGATGCCACCAAAGAACAGATGTTTTTGTGGTACATTTTTTTTCTTTCAAAAACACAGCGCACAAAAGATATATTTCTTTTGCTTGACAACTACAATCAGTTTCCTATGGCATTGTTCAATGGACATTAAGTTGTAACTCTGTTATTTGAAAGAGCTAGTTTGTGGTAGTGGTTAAGACTCCACACTACAAACAAGGAAACTGAATTCGAGATCCATCTTAGGTACGATGCCAGCTGGGTAACTTTGATCCAGTTACTCTCACTCAGCCCTAGGAAGGAGGCAATAGCAAATCACTTCTGAAAATCTTGAAAGAAAACTACAGGGATTTCTCCAGGCAATTGCCAGGAAACAAAACCAATTCAAAAGTTTATGCACATAAACCTTTAAAATGTTCATTTAAAATGACTCATAATTGTGCAGGATTGTTTTTGCTCACAATTCTGTTGAGTTAGTCCTAATAATATTATAGATTATTACTGCTGTAACTGTGATTTTTGCACATTTAGTCAAATAGAACAGAATATTATTGTACCCAGCATGTAAACAGAGTATAATACAGAATAGAAAGGAAAAATTAAAGATGAAGCAAAATGGGTTAAACCAGTCTTCCATCCAATTATCCAGATACGTCTATAACAAGTCCAGATATGTTTATCTATGACCTATCTCCTCTCTCCATTTTCAGATTTTCCATGAAGAAACAATTGCATTTTCACTTACCAAAGATTATAGAAAAAAGGATGGATTGAAGCCACTATCTTTTCTGCCTATCAGTCTTAAGTGTTTCAGATCACATTGTGTAAAGTATTTTAGTCTTTGCTTCTTAGGTTAACATTTTTTAAAAGGAAGAGAGAGAAAAAAAACCAGATGTCTTACAAAAAAGAAAGAAGCCTTCCCTAACTTTCCATGTGCTTGGATCTTTCATTTTATGAAAACAGTCAAGCTACAACCACAAGATTTCACAGATAAGAGAAAAAATGTGGATTGCACTTAATTCAATATTATAAAGGAATACTCTTATGGGGAGACAGCAAGCTGAGCCAAAGCCAGACTAAGACTGCTGACTGATCTGAAAAATGTGAATATTTTTCACACTGGGATACCACATCTCATAATGCTCCATGTGTGCTATAGTATATAATTATGAAATGTTTGCATTAAGTAACTTGGGTGCCTAAATACAGATGTTCCTTATTGACATTAATTGGACATGACATATCCTTGGCCTGCTTTATAGCAGTCATCAGGGCATGCATTTCCACTTTACTCATATATATTCTACGGGAGCTCTGTTCCATATCGACCTTATTAACAGTGAAAAACATTAGTGCCGCAGCTAACTGTTTTTATATATATATATATATATATATATATATATATATATATATATTATATATATATATAATATACATACATACATACAATACATACATACACACACAACAACACACACACACACACACACACGACATATATATATATAATATATTGTTTGTTCAGTTTCCTTCGGGTATTATCCCACGTCATTGGAGTTGTGCTTTTAAAGTTGGAGCAACGTTTCAGCAGAATCTCATCTGCCATCATCAGACTTCTGTATTGAGTTTTTGTATGCGGGTCAGAGTCTCACAGCCGTTGGTTTTAAATTTGAGGCTAAGCCTATTATTGTGGGCAGGAGGTTTTTTTTCTACATCCTGATTGGTTGGGAGTCTTGGTCTGTGTTTATTGGACTTGGAGTTGTGTTTGATTGGTGTTCCTGGTTTCTTCTGATCTGTTTTGTGGCTTTGACTGGCTGGCAAACACTCTGTTTCTTCTCTGTATTGGAGGCTTTCAGTGCAGCTTGGCTTCATGTGAAAGGACGGCTGCTATTCATTAGCAAGCTAGGTTTCACCCTGGGTGCCTGGTGGGGGGGGGTGTTTTGAGTTGGAGGCATCAGAGGGAGTCTGTCTGTGGCTCAGGATTTGCCTGGCTTGTGGTGTGGAAGATCTTTCTAGTTTGAGAGTGCAGGCCTCCCAAATGATTGAACAGTCTGGTGGAACATCTCTTCTATTCATGCTTTCAGGTCTTTTTTTCAATCTCTATGGCTTCTCTGATGATTTCTGTGGCTGGGGTTTCTATAGTGGCTAGGGTTTTTGGTGCCATTAAAGTTGATGTTGTGACCCTGTGGTTTTCATGGTTGGACTAGTGAAGGTGTGTTCCAGCTTTTTTACTGCAATTTTTGTGTTCATCCAGGCAGTTACTTATTCTTCTATTGTTCCTGTCCAATGTAATGTGGCCGGGCTGATGCACCAGGGAACTTCGTAATATGCCTTGTTTTTCCAGTCTATTTGTCTTTGGGGTTTCTAAGATGGCTGCTATTTTTTTGTTATTTTGAAGGCAGTCTTAATGTGATGCCTGTGTAGTATCTTACTGATTTTGTCTGTAGTTCCTCTTATGTAGGGCAGGACAGCTGTTCCAATAGGTCTGCTGATCTTCTAGGTTCTATTCTGTCTTATACCTCTCATACCTCTCAGACCCATAGTCAGCTTCATAGGAGCACCAAAACCTAGCTAAATACTTAGCAAAACAACTACAGCCCCATGCTGAAACCACAGCTTCATAATGTATAAAACTCATACGACTTCTTAGAAATGATCAAAAGATCTACACATGGAACAAGGATATTGCTTGTAAAGTTTCGATGTGGTTTCACTATTCACTCAAGTCCCAATAAAAGAAACTCTTGAAATCATCAAAAATAAATACTAACTAGCTAAAGACCTCATGGAGCTTAACAGAACACTGCCTAAACCAATAACATTATTTCATATACCAAAGGACAAAGATACAAGCAAATTGAAGGAGCCCCTTTGGATCACCACTGTCACCCGTCATTACACAAACCTGTTCATGAAGAAATTCGAATCCCAGAGCCCTGGCTAATGCCACCTACACCCAAACTATGGCTAAGATACATCGATGACACATTTGTAGATTTGGCCCCATGAAAAAAAAACCTAAACAATTTCTAAACACCTAAACAACCACACACTCAAATCAAAGTTCACCATGGAAAAGAGAATAAACAAAACAACTACCATTCCTAAGATGTACTAATCTACAAAAGAACAGATGCACACTGGGACACACATATACCAAAAGAAACACACACCAAACTCGATACCCTCAACGCCCAATCCCACCACCACCCAGCCAGATAAATTCCGTGGCGAAAACACTAATTACCAGAACCAAACGCCTGGCAGATAAGACACATATAAAGACTGAATATGCACCTGACTGAAGTATTGGAACAGCCCAATGGCTTTTCCAAAAAAAACAAAATCCACCAACTTGATCCCAACAAAAACACACCAAGACATAACAGAGACCTAGAAGACCAACAGACCTATGGAACAGCTGTCTTGCCCTAAATAAGAGGTACTACAATTAAAATCAGTAAGATACTACACAGGCATCAATCAAAATACTGCCTTCAAACAGACAAAAAATAGCAGCCAATCCTGAGAAACCGCCAAAGACAAAATTGACCTGGAAAACCAAGGCATATACGAAATTCCCTGTACATCATGCCCGGCACATACATTGGACAGACCAATAGAAGAATAAGTACCCACCTAGATGAACACAAAATGCAGTAAAAAAGCTGGAACACACTTCCTCACTAGTCCAACACATGAAACCACAGGTACAACATCAACTTCAATGGCACTAAAACTCTAGCCACTATAGAAAACCCCAACCCAGAATCATCAGAGAAGCTATAGAGATTGAAAAAAGACCTGAAAGACATGAATAGAAGGGATGATTCCAGCAGACTGTCAATCATTTGGAAACCTGCACTCTAAAATAGAAAGATCTCCAACCACAAAAACAGACAACACCTGAGCACAGACACGACTCCTCTTAATGCCTCCAACTCAAACACCCCCCCACCAGGCACCAGGTGAAACCTAGCTTGCTAATGAATAGCAGCCGTCCTTTCACATGAAGCCAAGCTGCACTGAAAGCCTCCAACACAAGAACAGAGTGTTGCCAGCCAATCAAAGCCACAAAACAGACAGAAGAAACCAGAAATACCAATCAATCAAACTTCCAAGTCCAGTGAACACAGACCCCCAGGCTCCTAGCCAATCAGAATGGACCAGCCTCGAATTTTGAAACCAAAAGCTGTGAGACACACATCCATACAGAAGCCTGATGATGGCAGATGAGATTCTGCTTGAAAACGTTGCTTCCAACTTTAACAACACTACAATATACTGAAGGTTTTCGCGGGTATTTGTATGTGGATCTTTGGTTATTCGGGTTTTCTCCCCGCATAAATTGGAAGTATCTGGGCGACACTTTTGATGAAATCTCCATTCATCATCTTCAGGCTGTGTTTCTTCGGCTCTGTGCAAGAAGCACGGACCAAGACTCAACCAAATAACACAGACCAAGACTCTCAACCAATCAGGATGTAGAAAAAAAACCCATCCTGGCACAGCAGTTAGGCTAGCCCAAATTTAAAACTAACGGCTGTGATAGCCTGACCCACATACGAACTCAGTACAGAAGCCTGATGATGGCAGATGAGATTCTGCTGAAACATTGCTAAAAACTTTAAACTGCACAACTACAATGACGTGGGACCAATACCCGAAGGAAGCTGAACAGCACACACACCACACACACAACCACACAACAACAGACAAACACAGACACAACATATATATATATATATTTATATATATATTAATATATATATATATATATTATATATATATATTTTAATGCTCTCGCGGGTACTTACATTTGTGCTGTTTAGCTTCCTTCGGGTATTATCCACGTCATTGTAGTTCTGTTAAAGTTGTAGCTCATTGTAGTTCTGTTAAAGTTGTAGCAACGTTTCAGCAGAATCTCATCTGCCATCATCAGGCTTCTGTATGGAAGTGTGTCTCACAGTTCCTCTGTTTCAAATTTTGTTTCATAATTTGTATATATTATATATATATTATATATATATATATATATACATATATATATATATATATATATATATATATATATATAATTATATATAATATATATAAAATAATATACATATTATATGTTTGTGTGTGTGTGTGTGTGGTGTGCACGCTCATGCGTGTATGCATGTGTGTGTGTTAAAATGAAATTGGCTCACCTTGAGAGAACATTTCCTTGGAAATATTCCTTACTTTTTATTATTTACTATTAAGTATTTTCTTTTTTAAAAAAACTACTGTTTAGAATCTACTTGCATGGAAAGAAACATGAAAAGTGCTTTGTGATCTTAGCTTCAGAGAACTAAAATTCATTTAGAAGCAAGTTAAATCCATGTTAATAGCATTGTCATGATAGGCTCCTAAATTACTCCTCATCTTATTTAGAGGGGGGAAAGGTTTGATAACCTCTTTGCCTCCAAAATAGCCGTGGATTGTGGGTTATGTTTTCCAGGCACAAAACATTAGTAGTCCACATTGGCTGGAGAATTCTGGGCAGGTGATATCACACATTGTAAAGTTGCCAAGGTTGAGAAACACATGGCTTTTAGACTGAATCCAGCAGAATTAATGGAATGTAGTACCCATTTAAACAAACAGGGCTTCAATTTACATGGATTTTGGCAAAGTCAAAAGTATTGTATTTTAAATTATTTTTTAAATGGCAAAAATATGTTTAATAGCACAACCATGAAGAATAAAAAGTAAGAAATTATCTTCCTTCCAAGAGAACCCATTAAATTTAATCTGACATAACAAATAAAGTTAGCTTGATTATGGAGGAAGAGGAAGATGGAAAAAGAGGAAAAACAAAGAGGAGGGAAGAGGAAGAGGAAGAGGAAAAGAAGAAGAAGAAGAAGAAAGAAGAAGAAGAAGAAGAAGAAGAAAAGAAGAAGAAGAGGAAGAGGAGGAGGAGGAGGAGGAGGAGGAGGAGGAGGAGGAGGAGGAGGAAGGAGAAGGAGGAGGAGGAGAAAGAGGAGGAAGAGGAAGAGGAAGAAGAAGAAGAAGAAGAAGAAGAAAGAAGAAGAAGAAGAAGAAAGAAGAAGAAGAAGAAGAAGAAGAAGAAGAAGAAGAATTAGAATTAGAATTAGAATTAGAATTAGAATTAGAATTAGAATTAGAATTCAGACAAATTGAACATATATTCCATGTCCTATCTGAATTGCCTGAAACCTTAGAAGGCAGATTGTTATTGAGTACATGTGACTCAATATAAGACAGCCCATGATTTCTACAAACTGGCAGGATTGAAATTTACTCACAAAAGGAAGAAATTTCTTCATCTCCTTTTTTTCAAAATCCAAAAGCTCAGATTAAAACTTCCAAACTGAACTTTCCTACCACCTCCTCCTTTAAGACTCCAAATATGGAAAAGCCCATCCAGCAATATGAGTTAATCCTCTTCCTGGCAATCTTTCAGGTACATTCTTTTCTCTCTTCAAGTGATTATCCAGAGGGAGTAGGGGAGGGGATGTCACTTCCAAGCAAGCTTGAAGATAATGGAGTAAAACAATTTGCTCTAAAATAATGGTAAGAACATGTGGGGTCCTTTGCAAAATGGGGACTTTGCAGAAATTGACGAATTGTGGAATTAGCCTTTTGCTGGATGGCAGGAAAACTGCTATTGCCTCAGTGCATTTAATTTTTCTTCTTTATTAAATACTTGGCAGGACTTTGTTTCAGTCCTCTGCTGGCCTCCCTCACCACTACTGTGTTGGCTCAACAGATCGGCTTTGCTTGCTCTTTCAGTGAGAAGTCAGGAAGTGGTTTTTGCTTTGTAAAATCTGAATTCAAAATAAGCTGGCACAGAGCAGACCATCTCCTGGATCATACAAAACTTCAACCCTGAGAGGGAGAACTTTTTCCACATACCCTTTAAAAGTCTTGGCAGAAGTAGGACAACATCACAAGGACCTCTATCTGAGTGTGAATCATGAACACATTATGCCAGAATCTTGTCTTTAAAAAAAAAAGAAGCCGAATCTTGGAAAATGTTATTCAGAATTCCAGATGTAAAATACTTGGGTGTGTTTGCTTCGAATGTCTGTTTGCTGAGGTTCTTTAAGGTGAAAGCTATTTAAACAGTGGAAAGATAAGAAGCTGGCTTTATTTAGCAAATGCTGCTCTGCTTATTTATGTGCTCTTTAAATGAACACAGCAGACACATACTTCTGGAGTGTGGTGTTGCAATTTGTAACCAAGAGCAATAGTATCAAATGTTAATTGGCTTTCTTAGAAAGTGAGAGGCTGCGACATCATATCACAAACTGAAACACAAACTCTTCCCACATGTGGTAAAGTTCAGTGGCTAGGAAACCTCTCCCAAGCTATCCAGGGCTTTCCCTGGTGATACTGTTTCTGGACATACTGAAATAAAGGCAAGGAGAGGAGGAAGATATTAGCTCTCCCTCTGTTACTCCATTTGAAGTACTACTATGGCTGTCTAAGGATGGGGAAGTTTTCTGGAAAGGGAATAAAGCAAAATAAGATTGGCAGAATCATGAGACTCCTGAGAGGAGGGTGCTTTATCTGTAAGAAGAGAGGTTGGTTGATTTCTTCATAATGGACAAGCTTGGAAAATGTTCTGTTCTTTGTTCATGTGTGCATAAACAGACAAAAATTCTGATAATCTCTTAATCATCTGAGGACAAGCTTGCTTTTTGAGAAGAGGAGGAGGAAAGGGATGAGGAGGAAGAGGAGAAACCAACTCACCACCAGAGATTCTGGGTGGTTTACTGGCCTTGAATGAAAGATATATCATTTGGAAGAGTTATAGATGAAATCCTATTCAGTGTTCCTTTTTGCTTTTGTTTGCTTCCTTTTCAAAATTTCCAATTCCAGATTACCTACAAAATTTACACTGATCAATTGACTTGTTTCCCCTTTAACAGACAACAACCTACTTCCACAGATGTGTACAATAGATCCTGAACAATTTGGGGTAATAGACAAGAGTAATGTTCTCATAATCCTCTTAATGCTAAAAGTTATCCAGCTTGTGTCAAAATAGCACAGGTTACCTAAGGAAATCACACTAACATAAATGACAATGTACTGACACTTTATGTGAACTTATTCCTGATGAGCACAACAAAAATCAGAAATAAAACACAAAAAGGGCCAGCTTGGTCTAGTGATTAGGCACTCAGCTAAGAACCAGGAGATTGTGAGTTCTTGTCTTAGGAGATCTTGATCTAGGAGCCATGGTGGCACAGTAGTTAAAATGTAGTATTGCAGGCTAATTCTACTGACTGCTGGTTGCCTGTAGTTTGGTAGTTTGATTCTCACTGGCTCAAGGTTGACTCAGCCTTCCATCCTACCGAGGTTGGTAAAATGAGGACCTAGATTGCTGGGGGAAATATGCTGACTGTAAACCGCTTAGAGTGGGTTGTAAAAGCACTGTGGAATGGCATATAAGTCTAAATGCTTTTTTATTATTGCTAGTCCTTCGTTAGACATAAAAGCCAGCTGGGTGACTGGGTGGGCCAGTCACTCTCTCTTAGCCTAACCATTTCACAGGATTGTTGTTGTGGGGAAAATAGGTGAAGAGTATTTTGGATGTGTTTGCCATCTTGAGTTATTTGTAAAAAATAATCAAGATGTGAAAAAAATAAAAGTCTGCTTTTCTGTTTGTCTTGCTTGACATTGCCTCCAAATAATTATATCTAAATTTAGACTAGCTAGAAAGCACTGAATGGTAGGAAAACAAGGTACATGACTTATGGGTCTGATAAACCAGAGAACACATCCATAGCACAATTAAAACATCAAAGGCAATTCCAATAATGCAATCTGCTTCTCCAAGAGGAGGTTTTAAGTCATCCTTCCCATTTCCATGAATTTCTCTGCATGCTATGCCCACACCCAACCTCAAATGCCAATGCCCTGAAATAACCTGGCAGCGTTGTCTACAACACACTTTGCAACCTTCGAGTCAGATATGCTTCAAATGTATTGCAAAATGTGGAAGGAAAGAAAACAAGACAAATTAGGCATTGTCCCAAGTGGACTTTTCTTATCCAAATTCAACCCCGAAGGGAACATTTTACAAAGATAAACAAAGGAAGAGAAAGGGTGGGGATACTGTTAGAATGTAACAAAACACACTGCAAGGCCTAAATGAAATCAAGTCACAACAGTTTTGCCTTTAACGATTTCCACATTTGGTATGCACTAACATAGCTCAATTTATCATTGCCCAAAGTAAAGGGATACATTTGCAATCATTACAACAGGAATTATCCAAGATTTACCATTCCATTCTTATTGCAAAAGGTAGATTATAAAGTTAAGACTGCTGTGAAACAGGAGGTTCAAATGAAAAGTCACCATTTCCTTGGGATGCATAACTAACAGCAACAAAACAAAGGTCAAGCATTATGGATTTGCAATAATATTCCTTCTGATAAACAAGAAAATTATATTTAAAAATCTACTGAAAATCCTATGTACTCCAATTAAGGCTAAGGAAAAAGTTAGGGAGACGTGATACTGTAATTGAATCCAAATCAAATGTTAGGAGAATTATAAATCCAACCCTAGACACTAATCCTTGGCTCTGAATACGGCAATAAAAACATGCTCTAATGAATGCTATTATCTGCCATGTTCTATAATGTTGCCTTCATCTTCATCTCATTCAGCCTGTACTCCAAACAAATCTAAGTCACTGTTAGCCATTTTAAAGTTAAAATAAAGCTTTCTCCCTTAAGCAGCCAGCAAGCTCCAACAGTTTTACCAGGGAACAATTTGAGTAAAAACAGTAACTGTGAGAGGGACCTTGGAGTCCTAATGGACAATTACTTAAACATGAGCTAGCAGTGTACAGAAACAGCCTAAAAAGCTAATACAATCCTTGGTTGTATAAACAGAGGCATACAATCAAAATCATGTGAAGTATTAGTACCGCTTTATAAAGCCTTAGTAAGACCACACCTGGAAAACTGCATCCAGTTTTGGTCACCACATTACAAAAAAGATGTTGAGACTTTGGAAAAAATGCAAAGAGGAGCAACTAAGATGATTAAAGGACTAGAGTCAAAAACATATAAAGAACGGTTACAGGATTTGGGTATGGCCAGTCTAAAGAAAAGTAGGAATAGTCGTGACATGATAGCAATATTCTAGTATTTGAGGGGCTGCCAGAAAAAAGAGAGGGAGGAGGTCAACTTATTTTCCAAAGCACCAGAAAGCAAGACAAGAAACAATGGATGGAAACTAATCAAGGAGAGAAGCAATTTGGAATTAAGGAGAAATTTCCTAACAGTGAGAACCAGCTTAACCACCAGAAGTTTTAGGTGCTTTATCACTAAAGGTTTTAAAGAAAACACTGGACAGCCACCTATCTGAAATAGTATAAGGTCTTCTGCTTGAGCAGGGGGTTGGACTAGAAGACCTCCAAGGTCCCTTCCAACTCTATTCTGATTGATTGAATGAGAGTTGTTTCACCAACCATCTTGTCTGTGGCTCTGTCAATGATCTCTAGATGGTAGGATTAGCTTGGTAGTTACTGACCAAGTAATTTTAGATTGCTATGGTACTCCCTTCTAGTCCCTGAACTTTGTTTTTTGGTTCATTTTAATGTCCCAATGGGAAAATCTGGGTCTTTCAATCTGGGCTCTTCCCAGCTATAGTGGTGGAAATGGGCTGGAACATGAAGAAAGAGTGCGCAACTGGATCTGCCTCAGCCATTTCATGGTGTAACCTTCCTGCCTCCACACCTGTCATTTGTTATTTGGGCTACTTCTAAACTTGGATGTACTGTTCTTCCAGAAAAGTATTACATCCTTATTTAGAAACAGCCAAAACAATAGTTGACAGGCAGGGTGAAGTAACACAGAGAGATCCTTCTTGTGTAATCTTGCTCCTGTATTTGTCAGCTACTTGGCCTGATACACATCCTGGTCAGCTGAGAAATTTGGTGCATAAAAGAAAAACCTTCACCACCTCAGCTGCCACAAAAGGATGATGAAATTTTTCATTTGAATGTGCACCCAGCTGGCTTCAATACACTACAGCAGAATTGGGCCATCCCTGCTTATTTCTACCTCATCTTGTATTACAAATGTCTATTTCACAGATGTTTTTGTTATAAATTGAACAAAGGCCCCAACTGCTCTTTTTTCATTTTTCTGTTTAAGAGAAAGAACACACAATCAGAGTGACCATCAGAATGATAAAAAAGTAGATTTATTCAGTTTTTTCAAGGAATATTGCTTAGCAAAATGATAATTTTAATTTGTTAGGTAACTATTTATTTATTTTGTTTATCAAGCATGTATGAGAAAACAAGTATAAGTATTAACATAACATATAAACATATAGCTAAAAATAGGTATAAGTATAAACATAATAAATGAGTATGAATAAATGGATAAATAGGAACAGTAGGACAGGGACGGTAGGCATGCTGGTGCGCTTATGTATGCCCCCTTATAGACTTCCTAGGAATGGAGTGAGGTCCACTGTAGACAGTTTAAAGTTAAAGTTTTGGGGGTTTGAGGATGTGAGTTCCAGGCGTTGACCCCTCTGTTGCTGAAATTGTATTTTCTACAATCAAATTTGGAGAGGTTTACTTTGAGTTTGCATCTATTATTTGCCTGTGTGTTTTTGTGGTTGAAGCTGAAATAGTCATTGACAGGTAGGACATTATAGCAGACAATTTTGTGTACTAAGCTTAGATCAGACCATAGGCAGCATAGTTCTAGGTTGTCCAGTCCAAAAGTACGATTAGGAAATAATTTTGAACATCAAAACAATTCAAACATTTTTGAGTATCAATTCAGTTAGCAGCAGGATATACTGTAAATGCAATAACTAAATAAATCTGGATGTCTCCATATGTTTTAGAGTTCAACTTCCAGAATTCTTCAACCAGAGCAAACATTTCTGAGAACTCTGGAAGCTGAAGCTCACCGAACTTATTGGTGGCCAATTGAGAAAAAGATGGTTTTAGAATCTTCCCTCAATAGACAACAAGGTCTGAAAGTAATGACATTTGTAAAGGAAAGAAGTGGAGTTTTTGAAAATATGGGTTAAAAAGTACATTCTAAGAAAGGAAAATAATTATTTAAAATACACATAGTTACTATATATACGCTGTTATAGCTCTACATCACTTTAAATACTTTCAGTCTTGTTCCTGGCTAGTATGCATCTAATTTCCTTTGCAAATCATTTCCTGTGTGAGATAAGTGGCTGTGATTAATAAACATGCTTTTCATCAGAATAGGTCTCATAATAGAAAAGGATGAGTTTTATAAGGCATGTTTAACCTAGGCAATATAGCCTGGGTTCTAGAATCATGTGTGATGAAGGGCCTTCTGGAGTCTCTTATCAAGAGGCCTAACAGGCATCAGGCTCTGCTCCAACAGACTGACAGGTTGGAACAGTTTTCAGGGACAGATCCCTGGGGGGCTGCCCTTGAAGCTATGTAGGCTGCATCTTGTAGATAAATGCTCTGTTATCTTGTTTTTAAAAGATGAAAAGAAGTAGCAAAGTGCGGACTGGTTTACATCCTAAGATTATTTCAGATTGTCATGACTTTGTACAATCACATCCCAGTTACAGCCCATGTCTTTCTTTTTGAAGAATATTAAAGTAAAAACACATGGTTTTTTTAAAAAAAATGTCACCAGGGTAGAAAAAAACATACATAAACTAGGACTATTGGCTGACTGCTTTCATAAACTCATATTTACTTTTCAGCTTGAAAAAGAATTCCTAATGTTATCAGTGGATGGAATACAGGTCATACTGATATGAAGATGGGAACTGTACATATATGAAAAAAATGAGAGGATCTTCCCTATAAAACTGGTGCCTTACTGAGAAGTGGCATTCAGCAGGTTCTGACCAGTTCTGGAGAACTGGTAACAGAAATTTTGAGTAGTCAGAGAACCGGCAAATACCACCAGTGACTGTCCCTGCCCCCATCTATTCTCTGCCTCCTGGGTTCCAGCTGATCATTGCCCTGCACAGGAGAACAGAGCTGGAAAGCAGGTTAGTGGGGTAGGGAGAGAATGGGGTTTTGCAATATCTTTCCCCTGCCATGCCCACCAAGTCACACCATGCCCACCAAGCCAAGGACAGAGAACTGGTAGTAATTTTTTTTTTAATCCAGCCACTGGCCTTACTGTGTGTTGTTCAAGATGCTGTCTTTGCAGTCCCCAATCATTCACCCAGTCTTCCTTAAATAGCCCACAGTTGGCCCACATAAATCCTCCTCTCTCTACAAGTGAAAACCATCATGATTCCTTCTTCTCTGTTGACCAGGTGACTGGCCCCGCCAAGAGCCATTTTCCATACTAATCGGTTGATCAAAGAGAAGTGACCTATGGAATTGCTGCTTGGTGAAACTTGCAATGATCCCATTTCAGTCTGGCTCCAATCAGTTTACCAAATAATGCTCTAGAATATGTGCATCATTATACAAGACTTGTCCTGAAATGGCTTCAAACTCGGCCTTAAAGATCTGGATCTTCACTACTACCACCACCACCCCAGGCTTTGAACTAAGGTAAGTGAAGGGTTCCTTTGGATTGGTGTGCATGGAAACTGATGGTTAGTCCCTTCAGGGGAACTCTTATTGTGTCCTTGACTTATTGCTTTTTCTATCCTGTTTATGTAGTTCGCAACCCAGAATCCTCTGGAACAGATCAGTCTTAGAAATATGGTTTATACATAAATATAAGTATCCAGGCTTCACAAGTTATTACCCTGATGAAAGTAATTCAGTTAATACAATACAGTCTGATGTAGAAAACATAGAATTAGCTACAGGTCATTTTTTCCCCAGTCTTGCATGCAAACAACTTTTAAAATATATTAATAGGAATTATTTCAGTGATAAATAAGATAAAGCATGCCTCTGGAATACCTTCCTTTACCTCACCCCCAAGGAAACACACTACAGAACAATATGAGCTGGAAAGTATTAGCAGTGTTCTCAAAGTGAAGTATAATGTGCCTTCGTACAAGGCTACTTCTTGCTGGATAATTGAAAAAAATCAGTTTATGTAAGAATGCAAGAATAATCCTGTTGGATCAGGCTGAGGCCAACATTTTATTTGTCACAGAGGCCACCTTTTCTGACACTTGCTTTGTTAAAAGTACCACATTAACAGCAAGAGCAAAACTTTCTTATAAGCACAAAGTGGATAGGGAGGGTTTCTTCTTTAAATAAGGGGGGAAAAGACCTTTAAATCAGATGTAGATTTGTATCTTTTTTCTTGTTTTCTTTTTTGAACCCAGTAGCTCATCAACCTTCAAAAGGGATGCACAATTCTCATTGCCAAAATATGCTTGCTGCTGCTCACCAGGTTCATTCAAGCAATCAAATGATTCAGGACCCAACCCTTTTCTTTTCTATGTGAAATGTATCCAAAATGATTCAATCTCTTTTGCATATTTGTGGATTTATTTGGACCATAATTCCTTAAAAACTGGCAGCCAATCAGCACTTCTTCTTTCTGGCCACATATGAGCAGATAAAACTCCAGGTTAATCAAAAGCTCCTTGCTGACCAATAACAAGTCCTGTGCCTTGTCAGCCTCTACAGCCCATATTTCAATATACACTCTATTGTTCTTTTCACAAAAATTAGAAAAAGAACCACCACCACCATGTTGAAATCACTGCTATATTTGAGTCATTGTCAAACTTCTGCTGCTGGCATACTGGCTTAACTATGCCAGGTCCTTCTAGGACCATGATGTCGAACCTATGGCATGTGTGCCAGAAGTGGCATGCAGAGCCACTTCTGCCAGCATAGGAGAGGTCTCTTGGAAGAGCCCCACTGTGCATGCATGCACACCACCTTCCCGACAGCTGATTGTTAGGTATCTGGCATGCATTCATGAGATGCGGGGGTGCGCGGGAGATGTGCATGCATGTGCAGAGACACATGACATGTGTGTGGGGATGTCTCACAAACATGCACAGGAGGTGCATGAGCACATTGCCTTCTGGGTGCTAGCATGCGAGTGTGAGAGCACAAGCACGCGCACAATTTTTGGCACGGGAGCCCAAAAAAGGTTAGCCACCACTGTTCTAGGAGTTGGGAGGTAGTCTGAGTTATACATTTCTTCCAATCACAGCACAGTCTGTCCTTTAGGCAGGTGACCTTCAAGGAAAATTGAATATTGTACCATCTGTGGTAGGCTCTGCCAGTTTGGACCGGTTCTAGCAAACTGGTAGTTTGAACCATCACCTGGCCCCGCCCACCTGCCCTCACCCTGTCCTGTCCTATATTTCTTTCTGTCTGGCTTAGTTGATTTCTGTGCCTCAACTATTCTACTTACTGGGGCTGCCCTAGAAGGTAAGACTTCAACTCCCAGAATTCCCCATCTAGCATGCTGGCTGGGGAATTCTAGGAGTTGAAGTTCACATGTTCTAAAGTTGTCAAAGTGGGAAAACACTGGGTTAGAATTATGTTTACCTAGAATGATTTTGTAGCCCAAACATTTTTTTATGTTTCGCTCCATAACAAAAGTTGCTACTTAAAAAAAAATCATACAGAAATGCAATCATAAAAAAGAATTGCTGTTTTATAAGTTTAGTTAGCTAACAACTCAAAAAAGAAAGCTTGTGGCTGCAAAAACACTGTTCTAAATTGATGTATTCCTCTGGTTCCAAGGTTCTGAACACAGGGTTCTGAATTCAAGCTGTGACATGCAGGGATAAGGAGGCAATTGCTTTTTGTGTGTGTGATGTCCATCAATATTTCTCTTCCCGACAGCATCTCCAGTCTTGTCCTTTCACATCTGCAGCATTATCAAAAGGTTATGTTAGAATCAGCTTGTTACTATCTTATCTTCAATTGCATTCTAAAAACAGACCAAAGGAGACTTTGGAAAGTCAAGAGGGAAATCATCACTTCACATTTGTCAAGCTGGGTCACTTGGCCCATCTTAAGGGACACTCTGCTCGTGGCCATAAATCTCTGCTGATTCCCAGAAATATATCCTGCAATATGTAAAAATAAAAAGGTGTCTGCAAAAATGAAAAGTGCTTCTTTGCTCAGACATTACTCAGTGTCTCTCTGGCATCTATTTTTATCAGCTAAAACCTTTGTATCCAATATTTTACTTCAGATCACTAAAGCATAGTCTTGCTCTGCCATTAGATAAGAGAAAAACAGTCATTTGGAAAAGGTAAATTCAGTACGAAGAGTAAGACTTATTTATTTAATGCAATATTAATGTGATAGGTTAGAATGAAATCCCATTAGGTTGGTTAAAAAAATTGTTTTGAGCTAAATTGTGGCTATTCTTGGCAGTGAAATGAAGATAGGTAAATTCCATTTTCTCTATAGAGTCCCATTATGGAGTTTTTACTTATCAGTGCCAAGGCATCTTAATCCAGCAATAAATAAAGAAATAATAGAGAAGTAAGGTGAAATTCTTCAGGTTCAGATCCTTAAAAATGTACTTTTATTGTAGCCTGATCCTGAAGATTATCACAAGTACCTTCCAAAAAAAAAAATGCTTCTGAAATGAAGTGCTGGAGAAGAATCTTGAGTCCTTTGGACTGCAAGGTGATCAGATCAGTAGATCCTAAAGGAAATCAATCCTGATTGATCTTTGGAAGGACAGATACTGAAATTGAAGTTGAAATACTTTGACCACCAAATGAGAAGAGCGGGGTCATTGGAAAAAACCCTGGTGTTGGGAAAGATTGAATGCAAATGTAATTAGGTAGCATCATCAATGCAATGAACATGAATAGAATAGAATAGAATAGAATAGAATAACAGAGTTGGAAGGGACCTTGGAGGTCTTTTAGTTCAACCCCTGCTTAGGCAGGAAACCATACACCACTTCAGACAAATGGTTGTCCAATCTCTTCTTAAAAACTTCCAGTGTTGGAGCATCCACAACTTCTGGAGGCAAGTTGTTCCATTGATTAATTGTTCTAACTCTCAGGAAATTTATCCTNATAGTTTGACTCCCTCTTCTTTGTGGCAGCCCTTGAGATATTGGAACACTGCTATCATGTCTCCCCTAGTCCTTCTTTTCATTAAACTAGGCATACCTAGTTCCTGAAACTGTTCTTCATATGAATTTGGGCAAACTCTGGGAGATGAAAAGCCATACAACAACTTAGTGTAAACAACAACATCATCTTAAAAATCCAAGCAGGAGATTTTCAAGCATTAATTGTATAATTCTATTTAGGTATTTAAAGATATTGACAAACCATGTCTTCTCCTACTATACTGCTTCTTTCTTTCAAAACTTGATGATTGTGGAGTGTTTCTTAAATAGCAATAGCACTTAGACCTATATGCCACCTCACAGTTCTATACAGCCCTCTTTTAAGTGGTTTACAGAGACAGCCTATTGCCCCCAACAATCTGGGTCCTCAGTTTACCCACCTCGGAAGGATGGAAGGCTGAGTCAACCTTGAACCAATGAGAATTGAACTGCTGAAATGTAGCTGGCAGTCAGCAGTAGTAGCTTGCAGTACTGTGTTCTAACCGCCACCATGGCTCATAAGTTGCGCCACCATGGCTCATAAGTACACTTTCTGTTATCCACCCTGAGTGAGTCTAAATGGTATAAATATTTATAAATTTTAACTTGGAATTGATAAAGATTCTTGATTGGTTGAGTCCTAGCTCCCTGAGTTGTTTTTTGTGCTGCTATTAACTCTGACCATTTTTTCAGTCAAACATTACTAGGAGAATAAAAGTATTCCATGTCTCTGCTGATGTTCCACAAACTACATGAAACTGCTGACTCAGCTCATTCTGTCTTAACTTGCAATATAAGTCAAATAAATTTGGGGCATGGCTTGGCAGAAACTATAACCTTTTAATAAAGCTGTGTTAAATAATTATATGATTAAAACAATGTGCTGTTTCAATAATATAATTACAAAGAACATCTCTCAAAGCACAATCTCTTTGTACCATAATTATGAAACTAACAAATTTCACAAATATTTTTCTTTCCTTAAAATATAAGAAAATTAGGGGTGCCAATTGTCAGAATTGAACTTCTTATTATCAGAATTGGAAAAGTGATGCCTAAGTAGATTAAAAATCATTAATAATGATTAGGTATTTAAATTTTATCTCCTCTTATGTTAGTACCTGAGTTAGAAAAATCAGGATACATCATATGTGCCAACAAAAATCTTGGTTTAAAAGCTGTATTTTATTTTGAAAATGTTTATGGATGTGATACAAATATATTTAAGAGGTACTACAAGAAGTGACTCTTGGTTTGCTTTTAATAAACTCTTTCAGTTTAACTCTTCCAATTTTACTAATGCCACTTAATAAAAAAGTCAGAAGGTATTGTAATAAACATACCGGAAGATATATTAATATTAAAGTATTAAATGTTAAAATAAATTTAAAATAATAAATTTTATTTCAGTAAGTATAAGGAAAAAATATTTAAAATAATGATTTTTTTAAATATACACTGCTCAAAAAAAATAAAAATAAAGGGAACACAAAAATAAGACATCCTAGATCTGAATGAATAAAATATTCTTATAAAATACTTTGTTTATTACATAGTTGAATGTGGTGACAACAAAATCACACAAAAATTATCAATGGAAACCATGGAGGTCTGGATTTGGAGTTACACTCAAAATCAAAGTGAAAAAAAACACTACTGGCTGATCCAACTTTGATGTAATGTCCTTAAAACAAGTCAAAATGAGGCTCAATAGTGTGTGTGGCCTCCACGTGCCTGTATACCTCCCTACAACTGCTGGACATGCTCCTGACTGAGGTGACGGATGGTCTCCTGAGGGATCTCCTCCTACACCTGGACAAAGCATCCCCAACTCCTGGAAGTCTGTGGTGCAATGTGGGTTGGTGGATGGAGCGAGAACATGATGTCCCAAGGAGGTGCTCAATTGGATTCAGGTCTGGGGAACGGAAGGGCCAGTCATAGCATCAATGCCTTCATCTTGCAGGAACTGCTGACACACTCCAGCCACATGAGGTCTAGCATTTGTCTTGCATTAGGAGGAACGCCAGGGCCAACTGCACCAGCATATGGTCTCACAAGGATCTTGAGGATCTCATCTCGCGTACCTAATGGCAGTCAGGCTACCTCTGGTGAGCACACGGGGAGCTGTGCACCTCCCTAGAAGAAATGCCACCACTCCACCATAATTGATCCAGTTGGCCATAATTGGTCACGCTGAGGATTCAGGCAGAAGAACGTTCCTCCATGGCATCATCCAGATCCTGTCACATTTGTTCACATGTGCCTCCGTATGAACCTGCTTTCATCTGTGTAAGAGCACAAGGCACCATGTGGTGAATTTGCCAATCTTGGTGTCTCTGGCAAAAATTGCCAAATGTTCTGCACAGTGTTGGACTGTAGGGCACAACCCTTTCTTGTGGATGTTTTGGGCTATGCCATAGCACCAAACCGATACGCGTCGTAATAAACTCAATTGGTTTTTGTTTTGCTGACCATTTGAGCACCACATGGCCACACGTTGGTGGCTCTGCTGGACAGGTCATTTATGCAGGGCTGTCGGGCAGTGCTCCTCCTTAGTCCCTTATTGCACAAAGGCAGAGGTAGCGATCCTCATGCTGGGTTGTTGGCCCTCCTAGCGGCCTCTCCATGTCTCCTGGATTGTAACTGGCCTGTCTCCTGGTAGTTGCTCCCTGCTCTGGACACTAACGCTGACAGACCAGCAACCTTGCTACAAGCTTCGCATTGGATGTGCCATCCTGCACTACCATGATGAGCTGCATACTGAGGCCACTTGTGTGGGTTGTAGACTCTGTTCTCTAGAGGTGACAGGCACCACCAGCCATTCAAAAGTGACGTCAAACATCAGCCAGAAAGCATAGGGAACTGAGAAGCTGGTCTGTGGTCACCACCTGCAGAACCACTCCTTTATTGGGATGTTTTTCTTGCTAACTGACTATGCTTTCCACCTGTTGTCTATTCCATTTGCACAACAGCATGTGAAATTGATTGTCAATCAGTGCTACCTAAGTGGACAGTTTCATTTCACAGAAGTGTGACTGACTTGGAGCTACATTGTGTTGTTTAAGTGTTCCCTTTATTTTTTTGAGCAGTGTATACAAAATTAAATATCAAGATGTAAATTGGAGGGACATAAATTTGTCTCGGTGTATAGTCGGAAGCATTAGGAATATCAAAGGTGCTGTACAAAATTCTTATTATTGTTTTTGTCTTTTTTATTACTATTAGTCTTGCTGCTATTATTTGTAGTAGTTCTAATATTAATATCCTTTCTTCCAAAGACAACAAGAAAATAATCAATGAAATGTTTAGCCATCCAACAGTATTTTTGTTGCACTTATCTCTTTAGACAAAACCCAATATTCATAATCCAAATAATTGTTCTTCATACATATGAAGAACAAGAATAACTTATTTCTCTATGTTCAAAAAAAAAAGTCTTTCTAATTCTTGCATCTTAGAACTAAAAGCTTGTCTGATTAGGACAGTAGAGGCATTAACTTACTTATGAAACTGCCTAGAGTGAGCCAATACAGGAAACTTTATAATGGTAAAAGATTAAAATCACCTTTAACTGTTCAGTTTAATGTGCTCTGTGTATTGTTTATTTTATTTTATTTCTTGCTATACACAGTATTCTTATTTTATTTTTGGTATGATCTGTTCCTTTTTCCACTTTCTTCTAGCATCATATAAATTTTGTACTGGAATCTGCACCCAATATTTGGATGATTTCTACTGTATATTGCACATATTTGTTATCAGCTATTTCTCTGCTTAATTCAAATTCCTAATGTAGAGGAGCAAATATGGATTTGCTAAGGACAGAAGAGGAAACGAATGACCATTTGACTTCCTTCATACTTTCTAGTTCACACCCATGAATTTGAATCCAAAAGGTGGAATAAAGATTTACATATTCAACTTTGTTTTTCCAAATATTAGGAACCATTTCTCTTAGATTAAAATGTGGTTTTAAAAACAGAGGAACACCTGACTAGGCCCTACCAGTTTTATTTATGTATTTATTTCAAAGATTTATATAGCTTCCCATCTTATACGACATAAAGGCCTGGTCCCACTGGCCAATGGACGCAAAACATATGCATAAAGGACACAGCGGATGAGCAAAATTTCAGGGATGGCTCCATCCGTTGTCATCTGCTCCAAAAAGTGGCAAAAATTTGCATAAACAGAACGGAAAAAACCGGAAAAGAACGGACGTGGGTGGTATGTAGCGGGGATGTTAAACGGATGTTCATAGGAAGCCTAGCGGATGGAAGTGGATGACACCTCCAAAGGGGTTCCAGGGGAGAATTTCAAAGCGGACGCATAGCAGATGAAGCGGATGCATCACGTATGCCTAAAGGAAAGAAAGGGGATGTTGTGCGGATGTATATCAGATGCAAACCATTCACTGCACATCCTTTCTATTTCTGTGCTACTAACACTGTGTAGACGTTCCGTGTACCTTTTGTTTCCTCCCTCTTTCTGTTTTCAGCTGCAGTGGATGTGAGTTGCGAGGATACCCAGAGGATGTAGAGAGGATACAGCGGGCGTTTAACAGATGATACACAGACATAAAACGTTTGTTGCTCGTATGTCGTGGATTTACATCATACATGGCGGAAAGTTCATCATTCACAAGTTTTATGCAGCTCAAAACTTCTTGCGCGGATGAAATCGCAGTGGATGGATGCTCGATGGATAGAGCGTATGAAACACATATGCAATGAGTACACAACGGATGCATAGCATTTTCCAACAGATGAGAAACTTTTTTTAACATTTTACATCCTCTTTGCATCCGTAAGTGCAGTGGGACAGGGCCTTAACTTCAGCTGGCTCACAACATTACACCAAAATAACAAGCACAAATGAAATAACTTTATACAACCAAGGCACCATCACATGCCTGGAGGAAGAACGAAAAGTTAATGCAGGTGAAGCATTATAATTTACAAAATCATCATCTCATATTTTTAGAGTTAACCCCTGAGATTCAGAGTTTTTATATATTCCTAGCACCGAAGAAGTACCTTTGTTATATTTAGTCTATTGTTCCTTTACTTCCAAGATCATAGTGTGCTATTTCCAGCTATCTGGCATACTGAACAACCAGCATTTTCAAGATTTCCACCACATTAATTGTGCAACAGAATTACCAAAGTAAAAAGCCTATATCTTTTTTCAAAGAATGGAAGAACTCACAGGAAGATTTAAATTAAGCAGAAACAATGTATTTATTTTGTTTTCTCTGAAAAACATAAAATGGCAGTTCTTGGAAGACTGAATATACCATTTGGAGAAAATGTCAGACTATTATTCCCTCTTTAACATACTTTGTAAGCAGCTACACTTCCAGACTGATTATAGGTGAAATGCCGCAACTTCATTTGACCTCCAGAGTTAAGTACATCCTTGGGCAACCATTTAACCCAACACTTTGGGAATGTAAAGTCTTAGGGTGCCTTTGGCCTTTCTACCGGTTTCCTAATCTGCTTACAAGATCTTCTTGCTCTTTGACCTTTTGGAAAAACGTTTGCTCCACATAAACGATGAGGGCCTTAAACTATTGTGTGGTAGCAATTATCCAGATCGGGGAAAAATACTGCAGTTACCTCACTGTATATCAGAGCTAACAGAAGGGAGAGAAGAGCCAACCAAGTCATTTTTAGTTACAGGGTTCCATTTTTTTAATATTATGCAAGCCATTGATACTCAAAAGCTATCAGCTGTCCACCTTACCTCAAGGATCTTGCTGTCCAAATTTTCATCATCTAGAATCAACAGAGTGAACGGTTGGAGTGGCAGAACTAACCAACCTCTGAAAATCAAAAACAGGCTGTGTTTGCCACCCAGAGAACTGAGGAACACATTCAAACAACTGTATTTGTTGTGTGATAATCCATCAATGTTAATTAGATAAGGGACAATGTAAGGTAAATATACAAGCTACACAGTGCTCTCTTGCATTAGTGACAGCCTTTGAAATTTAACAACTTTCACTGACAAGTTAAAACTGGTCTGAGCCCAAAAGAAAACAAAAGCTGATCATTGGAGCAACTTACGGGTATCTCAAACAAAAGTGCAGTTAATTTTCTCTGGCACCTTTAGCCAAGTTATGGTACAACAGTATTTTTTATGAATTTGACCTTGCCAGGTTTGCCTGAACAAATTTTGCAGTCTGTTCAGCAGTTGGAGTGTGTCTGAAATGGCTATAATATATCAAGTTAACTGAATAGAACTTTTAAATAACATGAAGGCATTGTTGTCAGGTAAGCTAATTAGGTTTGCAAAGGGATACATCAAACTTATTGAAGTACTGAACTCTCAGAGTTTGACGTTATTAGTTTCTATAGTAAAATTATTTTAGTAGGCTAATATAGAAGGAAGGAAATAATTAGGGCTAGCTGTTCATCCTTCAAAAAATAATTCATATATATGCTTTGGAATGTGTGCAAGTGTAGCACACCTCTACTATTAATATAAAAGTCCATTTTATTCCCTGGTTTCTAGATGAGGGCTTTAAAAAAAGCTGCTGCTGCTTAAAGACTTCCTTACCTTTTATGAGTAGCTTCTGTAAAGCAGCAACAGTTTTTTAGACTTCCAGAAAAGAACTTCCTTAAGAAAGTATAGTTCCTGCCTTTCTTTACGATTCAAGCATTTTCAGAGACTGCAGTCCTTTGAGATTGAGGTTTTTCTAGTACTTCTAAGTCTCCAGAGTGCCTGCTGTACTTAATTATAAAATTTAGATTCTTTAAATTAAAGAATGAATGGTAACATTAATGAAGCAAAATATCTATCCTAAGCTTAACCTATATTCCCAACTCGACTTTTATACCCTCGTAAACTTATGTTGGGTGAACACCTTTTGGTGGTTTGGTTGCCTCCTGATACTTGGGACAAGTGAAATTGACATGACAATAATTCTGTGAGAATGCCCATACCACATAGTCAACATTTTAAATGTTCCACTGAACCCAAACAGTTGGGAACTGTGTCAGTATAATTGCATCTCATCAGTCCATAGACTGATGAGATGCAATGATGTGGCATGATAAAACTGGAAAAAGAACAAGTGCTTCCTGAGTTATGCTATGCCCAGCCAAATAAGTAAAGCTTTAAAACAGCCATCTCCTTGGGAAGACTCATGTGGCTGTCCATGAATGCATGATACATACTCCATATAGCCACTTTGCTAGTACTCCCTGCAGAAGGTTTTGTGCATGCAAACATATCTGTAGAAAATCAGGAAAGCATTTGAAGTAGCCATCCAATCATTCCAAAAAACACAGCTATTTTAGTACTTTGAGCAGAAGGTCTTGGCTTATATTAAACATACATTGTGAAGAATCTCTTATGATAGCCTTTCTGTATAATCTCTTATTTATTTCCAAACTGCTAGACTTGTCAACCTAATATTTTAAATTCATGCTGCAAAGATATTTCTTTTGATGTTACAAGACCATTATGATTAAAACAAACTTCTTCTGTGTGTCCTTTATTTGAAACTTCATATCATACCTTTTTTTTAAAAAAAAATCAAAGCATGGAATTAATCTTTTTGTAAGAATATTATCAGATGTGGAAAAAATAAAGGAACTGTTTCTGATAGCAACTTCAGCAAATGTTCTTTAGAGTGTCAGTACTTTAAAATGTTTTGTTCAGGTTGACTCATGAACCCTCTCTCAAAACATGGATGTCTTGATCGTAAAATTGTCTAAAGATGCTCACAGATTTTGGTAGTTTTGAAATTGTCTTCACATGTCTTTTTTCTTCAGTAAACGTTTTTAGATATAATACCTGACAGAGAAAAAAAAATCTACCAATTCATGCACCAGGAGCTGTGATAGTGCAGTAGTTAAAATGTAGTATTGCAGGAGTTTGATCCTGACTGGCTCAAGGTTGACTCAGCCTTCCACCTTTCCAAGGTTGGTAAAATGAAGACACAGATTGTATGACAATTCTATAAACCATTTAGAGAATGTGTAAGCACTATACAGTGGTATATAAGTCTAAGTGCAATTGCTTTTGCTATTCAATTTGATGAGAGAAAGCAGACTTTACAAATTAGTGCAAAAAATTAGAGAATTTTAGAGAACTGCTATGAAATATGATGTTCTTTCCTTGCTTAAGAAGGTATGAGTGATTTTTCATTGTATTTTCATCTGTGTAGCAGTCTGCAGCTTCCCCCATTTACACTTAATGATAATTACATTGGCAATTTTGTATTTGAATTCCTTAATCTAATCATCTCAGTATGTTACTTGGAATTGGGAGATAGATCAAGCTATGAAATCTCTAGTGCAAGGGTGTCAAACTCACATCATCAGGGCGGTGTCACATGATGTATTGTGACTTTTTTTCCCCTTCGCTAAACTGGGCATTGTCATGGGCAGTGCATGACACATCCAGCCCGTGGACCAGGAGTTTGACAGCCCTGCTTTAATTAAAACATCAACTGTCCTTTTACACTTCTGCTCTGAAGTGACATTCACTGTTTGAAATTGCATTTCTCCATCCAGCACCAGCACAGGAATGTATTGAAGTTGTTTACCAGTGTAAAACTTTCAGCTACCACACCTGGATATATCTCCATCTGAAAACCTCCAGAGATAATTCAATAAATTGCAATCTGCATACACTCAAAAGCATGTTAAACATTTCAGCTTGTTTTATGGGAAGGGCCAGAATAAAAGGGATGATTTCAATTTCTGTAAAGAACATGACAGGTGTGTATCAACCAGGCCAGAAAACCACTCATCATTACAGACTGACCTCATTCAAGAAACTTCACCCAATCATAGATGCAGAAACATGATGCATTTCTCCATCCAGCAGAAACAGACCAGTCATTTAGAACTATGCAAGGATAAAAGATTGCTTTCTTCAAAGCAACGTACTGTTGTCTACATTTAGTAATAAAATAAGTGAGCATTTACTCTTTTTTATGAATAATCAAAGTCATGTACTTGTGCATCATGTATTTTAGCAATATATGAATTTTGTTTTCATTCTCCTGCACTATGTTTTAAACACTATTAACTTGTATAAGTTATTTTAAAAGATATATGCTACTAAATCAGCCAGTAACTTATTTTTTTTAAAGATACATGTTACGTAATGGAATATTACTGTTACTGAAACATTAATTGCTGGGGTAATGCTATTTGTTTGGGACTTGGTGCTATTTTGATTAGTGTGAAATGTGGCCTTTGTTATTGCCAATTATTTTGCTCAACCTCTGACCTTTTCTGGCAATATTCTTCCTCCCTTTCTTTTGTAAGAATAATTTAATTTTTGCATGCCCTTGAAAAGAAGTTGAGGATGGTTTTCATTTAAAAAAAACCCTAGAACTACATTTAGAAGTCTTGTTCATTTCAAACCATTATGGTATCAAAAGGGCAAAAACAAGCAAGTGATATAAAGGAATAAGCTGGGTAAATGGCTGATTTGACTGACAATCTGGTAATTGAGCCTATTATTGTGCAAGATTATTACATTCTTTGGAAGAAGGAAGAATTTTTGGCTCTCATATGCTCTATGAATCATATCCTGCTAGTGTATATCACTGCAAGACAAAGGTGGAATTAAGACAAACTCAAAGTTATGAAAGACTAGAAAACTAAATGGCCAATAAAAAGAACCACAGATGTACTCTGGTTTTCATAACCCATGATTTCAAACTTCAGCTCCTAATTCTAAGAAGCTAGATCTTTATTTTAAATCTTTGTGGTAGTTCACAGATATAATCTAAACTCTTGGTTGGTCGAGGTTTGTTGAAAATTTGGGGACATTTCATCCTAATCAACATTCTAGCAATTGTTTCTTGCAAATAAAATGCAGATGTTCATGCACAATACAAAACCCAAATGTGTAGATCATGCTAAGATGTTTTCCAGGAAGAGAACTGGTTCAACACTCAATTCATCTTTACATAATGGAATGCAAATTGTATTGTTTGCATGGTCTGAGGACAGCCATAATGAGAGAAAATAAACTCTAGATTCATTGCCATTGTTGTGGCTCATCCAAGACATATTCATTGGCTGTTTAATTTCAGAATGGACAAAACCAAACATTAAGCAGGGAAGGCTTTGGAGTTAGCTGGCAAGAGATACCCTTGTGAAGTTGTACAGGTGGTCCTCAACTTATTACCATCATGGACCTCAAAATTTCCACGGCTAAACAAGATAATTGTTAGGTTGCAACCATTTTGCCACAATTGTTATGCAAATCATAGCAGTTGTTAAGTGAACCTGGCTTCCCTCAGTTGACTTTGCTTGTCAAAATCAGCTGGAAAGATTACAAATGGTGATCACATCATCACAGAACAGTACAAGTGTCATAAACACATGCCAATTGCCAAGTAACTGAATTTTGATCACATGACCAGGAGGGTGTTGCAATGGTTGTAAGAGTGACAAATGGTCATAGGTCACTTTTTTCAGTGCCATTGTAAATTTGAACAATCATTAAACTATTGGACTATCTGTAAATGTCTCTACAGTTTGTCCACCTGCAATTCCTTTCAACTTGTGGATATATAAATCAAGCAATGTCATAATTTTGAGGTTTCCTTCCTAGAATCTCCATACTGAGAAACAATCTGCCAATATGAAAAGGGGAAATAGAATAATTGACTCAGACCCTTTTAATGCTGCCCTTTTTACAAGCAAGCTAGACAATGAAAGATAACTCCATTTTTTAAAGGTTAAAGGGTAATTCACCAAACTATCTTCAATTATTACTGAAAAATGCAATCCTACTACTTCAACTCAAATTGCAGAATTGTACTCTGAAGCCAATAGTACAAAAAGAATTTGTACCTTAAATTAAAAAACACCAGCAGGATTAGCAAGGAAAAATGCTACATTTCATCCTATATTGTATACCATTGCCACAAAGTTATTTACTTCCTCCATTCCATTTTTCTTATTTCTCCTTTGTGTATATTTACATTGTGGAACAGTAGGTAATAGATACCAGGTATTGTAGGTTTGGTCACATCAGTGGTGTCAAACTCGCAGCCCAGGGGTGGATACATCATGTGCTGGCCACACCCACATCCAATTTAGCAAAGGGGAAAAAAAGTTGTGATATGTCACGTGATGACAATGTGTCATTGCGAGTTTGATACCCCTGAGTTACATGGATCACTTCAACAAATTTTATGGATCTTATTTGTTGTAGTATTTAAAAAATATTTATATCCATTCCACTGTATATTCTCTATGACAGGCCCTCAAATACTGGAAAACTGCAACTATGTCATCTCTAGTGCTTCTTTTCATTAGATTAGGCATACTAGATCCTATTGTTTCTTATGTTAGTGAGCTTTTTATATCAGAATTATATTTTCTGCTTATACTCTGAATAGATACAACCTCTTTTAGAACCTGTACACCTTATCAATCAGCTGCCATCTGGAAGAGAGTTGTGCCAGTTGCCTCTGTAGCTATAAGGCCACAGGCAAAAGAAGGCTAGGCTAAAGGAACAACATTACACATGTATATTTTCTATCAGGGACTCCATCTGAAATCTTTTTTACCCTTGGCAATTTTAAAATTTTGCTTGTGGGAATTTTGTTGTTTATAAATGAGGGAGCCAAATAAATACCATAACCTGAAATGGAGAGTTTTTCATTCTTCAAAAAAATTAATGTCACCTAAAGAAAATGAGCATTCAAAGGCCAAATGAAAAGTCATAATGTAAATGATATATCAGGAGCTGGTTTCTTTATAAAACATCTTATTAAACAGCAAGAGAAGAGCAGCATCAGGGAATAGTCAGAAACTATGAAATATACTGACAAGTATGGGTCCAGTATATTAATAAATTCTGCAAATTAGAAACAAGGGATTTGATGAAACAAAGGCAAGTGATGGGGCCAATTCATTTGTTCAACTCAATTTACAGCCTAATTCTCAGAGGTATTTTGGAACTAATTCATTCGCTGCTTTCAAAGATTGTTTGTATCTGGAGAATGACAGCTTCTCCACTGAGTGAAACAGGAAAGGAAGTAGGATGCTATGGAACCAAAGTTCTACTTAATACAATGGCTCCTGCTTTAATAGAGAAGCTGTTCTGGGTTCAATGAATTGGTTCCTTCTTTCTCACATACCCCTGCTGTCAAGTCTCCAACCAGCAACTAAGGGAGCTTACAGAGGTGGTATTCAGCAGGTTCTGACCAGTTCTGGAGAAATTTTGAGTAGTTAGAAATACCACCTCTGACTGGCCCCACCCCCATCTATTCCCTGCCTCCCAAGTCCCAGCTGATTAGCTGGGTCTTCTTTTGTTGCCCAGCACAGGAGAACGGAGCTGGAAAGCAGGTTAGTGGGATGGGGAGGGAATGGGATTTTGCAGTACCCATCCCCTGGAGTGGGGTGGGAATGGAGATTTTACAGTACCCTTCCCCTGCCATACCCACCAAGCCACACCCATCAAGCCATGCCCACAGAACCAGTAGTAAAATTTTTTGAATCTCACCACTGGAGCTCACCCCCTCACCTCCAAGGTGCCCATCAAACAACTGTCTAGAAAAATATAATGTCACAGTTTCCCTCACTCTCTTTTTCGCTGCTTAAGGATTGGATTTCCCTTACCTTGACTCCTCTGAACCCAATCCTCTTCTTCTCTACTACTACTATATGTCATAAAAACCTTGCCTCTGATTTTTTTTTTGTCTTAAACCCTTTGGGAAGCCATTTTCTATGGAAAGTTGGAAAGTTATTAAGACTGGTTCCAAAGAGGCATATAGAAATATCTCTTTTCTGCATAGCTGCCTGGCAGGGGGAACAAAGAACTGGCAAGGAAAATATTGAACTGAATGTTGAGAAATCTCAAAGTAACCAAATTCAGCCCATCTCTGCTTCTGCTCCCTGGATCCTCCTTCTGAGGCACACGGTTCCCCTTCTCCTCCTGCTACAAGTTTGAAGCCGCCCAGCATGAATCACTGGGCTCCCCTTTTGCAGAAATAGTCATGAGAAGGCAAAAAAGTGGAACACTGAAAGCGGTAAATGCTGCAGCCCCACTCAGATTAAACCCTTAACCCTAAATTCAGAGTAACTGAATATGGAAAACAATGTTATTGTTATCTTTCAGACTGGGACCAGGATATAACTTTGGGGGTGGGGGCGGGGGATGAACTCTTCAGATCCATACATAGGTGAGAAAATTTCATCTCCTCCAGGAAATAAGTTCAAGTGTGAAAAGTCCAATTCAATTGCATTGAAATTTTGCACAGCAGGACTTAATGGAAATGGACATCTAAGTAGCTATGTGCCCTGGTCCAATTCTCTTATTAGAAATGGTCTACAACAGCATAAGAAAACCCACTCAGCACAGGTTTAATATCTCTAATAAGTGGCCACCTTTTAGCCTCAGGAAAGGGATAGGTATTCATCTTCTTAAATTACTTTTTAAACCAATTTTTCTTCTTTTCCCCTCATCCCTCCCCCTCCCCCCTTTTTTTCAGCAGAAAGGGAGGGGGAGGGTGGTGAAAGAAAACAGAGGCAATCCAGATGCCTTTGACGGCTTTGATCAGTTTCGATGCAGACAGCCAGGCTGCCTCCTAGCACCTCTTTAACTACAGCTTGCCAGTAAGAAAATGAGCTGTTTTAACTCTGCAATTATAGTGCCTGCTGAATGCCTGTCATCACAGCAATAGGAACCTGATCTGAACTGTATATCCACTGGAGAGAGAATTACAGCAACTGGGGCAGAAAGTTAAATACCCCCTATGGCTGTGAGACTCACATAAACTGTAGAACCCACAGAACTGCCAACCCCCCCCCTCCANCCACAGAACTGCCACCCCCCCCCTCCAAAAAAAAAAACCTTTCCCCCCCCCTCTCTTGTAGGCACCAGAGTCCTTGATATATAAAGCATAGGCAGATGGTGCCTCCTTTGGAGTCAAACTAGGGAAGCCCAGCTTTATGGAAGGGATGCCCTATTTTGGATGCAGCGATGCTAAGGTGCATCTTTTTCCTGGGAAGAGTGGTCCATGCATTTGTAAGCCACAGCAAGGGAGGGGAGAAGAAGAGAAATGCAGACTCCTGAGACTGAAGGGGAGAAGTCCTATAGTGCAGCGAGGGACTGGATGGCTCCCTTCTCTGGTCTGCACAAGAAGAGAAGCCCTCTTGTCCAGGGCTGCCTTTTAAAGGGGAGGAACAGACTGAGATAATGCCTCCTTCCACTGACTTCATGGCTATGTCCATAGGTTTTTGCAATTGCCTTTCTGCCTGGTGTTTTCTTGAATCAGATCTCTAATTTGCAGTCCTAGAATTCTCTATCAGCATCTCATCCAAATATCCTAGTGGTCTCCCATCTAAGGTTTTGTTTTGTTTAGCTTTTCCGCTCAGGTCAGCTGTAGACTGCTCAAAAGCAGAGGATGTTTTCCTCAAAGCCCTCCCTAAATGCAAGAGTTCCTGCTTCAGTCTCACAAATGCTCTTGGCTCCTAGCTGGCTCAGCCAGAGGGTTCATCAAAGCCCTTGACTCAGATAAGTCTTACCCGAGGACTGAGGCAGAGCTACTGCATTCCCATCTGCCAAGGAAATTATTCTAAAGCAGGATCCTTTGCAACTTTTTCCAGGCCAATAATTGAACTTAGCCCTTGAGTGAGTATTTTGACAGGAGCCAGGACAAAGAACTTGATACACCTATCACTGTTACCTGAATATTTCATAATTCATAATAGATGCCATGTTGACATTTTAAACAAAGTAGCAAATTTGGGGGTTTCTGGGACCACCCAAGATTGAGAGGTCGGGAGAATAACTTTGGACCAATCTTTCTATACAATCCACCTCACAGGACATGAACACTAGGCGGAAAATGGAAAGAGGAATACAGTTAAAGAGAGAGTTGTGAATTCAAAGTGGGAAAGGAAAGCACTGAAATGTGAAGATACAACCCACTTCCTCAGATCCTTGGGAATAGGTTCCTTCCCGGTCTTCTCCCTTGTCTCTCAATTTCAAAGTTCTTTGCTTCTCTAGACTTCTTTTGGTTTTTTCAGTTCTACACAAGGAGTTGGGCCAAGTAAAATATCAACTTCCAATTCAGAAGCAAGGAAAGGAGCCAGGAAAGACGATAAGCTGTGCCACAGCCATAAGTGAAAAGTAGTTCACTTGGCTTTTGAAAAAGCACCTTTGGGAGATGATGGAATATATTGAAATACCTAATGGTTATGCTGATTTGTTACTGATGGTTGCGTTTTATTCTTTTTTACTTCAGCTGCTGATTATATGTGTACTGTTTTTATAGTTATGTGTTTATAAAATGCTTTTAACTGTTGTTAGCCCCAGAGTCATGAATATGAGATGGACTGGTAAGAGAGAGCAGGAAAGAAAGAGAGAAAGTGAAAGAGAAAGAGAGAGAGAAAGAAAGAAAATTTCTATAGCTTCCATGAAGTTGGTTGATGACTACCTTTATGTGGTCAATGGACTTTATATATGATTACATTACAGACTTTGTTCCAAAGCAGATTTGTAAAACCTCATTTTTACAATAGCAAAAATGGTAAAGAATCAAGTTGAAGGTGCTTTCATTCAGAATCGCTTTTCCCTCTCTTCTGTCAAGGGGACATGAAATATGGTTAGCAATGGATATCACAAATTATTTGACTGAAGGAGGCAGACAACACAGTGGAATTTTGATAATATGACTCTGGAATATGACTCTGAAAATGTCATATCTTGCATACCATGTATTCATATACAGTGTGTACCATCATAAATTATATCATGCAAATCACAGAAACTTGTAATTGCATTAAATGAAATGCCAAAACAGTGTCTTCTGTTCTAATAAACTGGGTATGTGTCATTATTCTTAATGTAAACTTCTCAGGGTCCCCTGAAGTACAAGGTAGGTGACAACGCTGACAAATAAATAAATAAATTATTCCACAGAGTTCTTCCCACCCATTCTTTTGCACAATAACTTCCCCTAGAAGAATTTTTTGGTTGCAATTTGTTTCCAAACCCAGAATGAGTGCTGTATACCACATTTAACTTGTGTCCTCAAAATATTGAAGGATCCTGACCATATCATCCAAAGATGTTGGCATTTATTTGTAATACAATTTTGCCTGCAAAACATTTAGTCAAGAGTAGGATTTAGAAACTGGATTCTGCTTTGATAGAAATGGAATCTCTTCCCTTCTCCAATTTGGTAGAAAACAATTCAATCATAAAAATACAGAATTGATCCATGATAAAATTAATGAGTCATAGCTATTGATCAGTTGAAAGCCCAAGCTGGAAGTTGTTGCTAAATGGTTAGATAAAAAACATTAGACATTAATCTGAAGGACAAGATTATTTCCTACTAGTTTTATGAAAAATGAAGACTGTATAACTTGTTTGTTTTCTTATCAATTTCTAGAAGAATTCTTAACAAAGCAGGGATATCAGGAGGTAAACAGCACAATGCTCTTCTGATACGAGTCCTGCTGGCTGCTGTTGATGAGAGTTAAAGTCCAAAGGCATAAGATTGCTTTTCCTTGCTTTAGGCTAAGATTAAGTTGGTACCCAGATTGAATGTCAAAAGCAATGAAACATTCTATAATGGGGTTGCCTAGACATATAAATGCTTGGTTCTATTAAATATTATGTAGAAGAATTATACAATATTTTAAAATGTTATTAATAAGAGATCCATGCTGCTGTGAGAAGCTACTTCACTATGTTGTCTAGTGAATATGTTTTACATAATAAAAGAGGCTTCTTGTTCTAAAAACATCCTGTTTCAAAAATATATATATCAGAATTTATGTTTGTTATTTATGTTTGCCAGAACAGTACAGTATAGAGTGAGATGAAGGACAGGGACCATTCTTTTCTGCCTTGCAATATCAATCAAAGAAGAAGTAGAACTTTGTAAAGTTTCCTTTTTTCTTTAAGGTGAGCTTTATAAGTCCCTGTAGCTCAGGGTGTTAAAATCATGGCCAATGTGCCAGATGCGTCAGCCAGATGTGCTGGCCAGCCAGATGTGCTGGCCCCACGCCCACCCAGTTTAGAGAAGGGGGAAAAAGTCCCAATATGTCATGTGATGACGCTATGACACCGTGAGTTTGATACTCCAGCTGTAGCTCATGTACAAATTAGAGCTTGTCAGTTTTGCCAGAAACTCTAGTTCAGTCTTTCCCAATAGAACAGCTGTCAGAATTGTTTAATGAGTTTAATTCCACAGCACTGATTTGAAAATCTGGGATTTTCTCCACTCACCTACTTATGCACTCAAAAACAGCAGCAGAAAAATCTCTAAATTCAAATAGTCTATTCAAAGGGAGAGGTTTTTAAAAACATATTTTCTAAAGAGTAGTAAGGGAAAACTTCATCAAAGTCACTTGTCTGAAATGGTATAGCATCTCCTGCTTGAGCAGGGGTTTGGACCAGAGGTGGTATTCAGCAGGTTCTGACCAGTTCTGGAGAACTGGTAGCAGACATTTTGAGTAGTTTGGAGAACCGACAAATACCACCTCTGACTGGAGATTTTACAATACCCTTCCCTTGCCATGTCCACCAAGCCACACCCACAGAACCGGTAGTAAAAAAATTTGAATCCCACCAATGGTTTGTACCAGGAGTCCTCCAAAGTCCCTTCCAGCTCTATTTTGATTGATTGATTGATTGACCTCCAGCCATAGTAGCACAACTGAATTAGGAAATAGTTTGGCCTTGCCCTGTTGTGGCAACATTTTGGACTTTAATTTACAAGAATTATTAACATGCACGTTCTTCTAAACTTTGCTATCTATACTTTATATCAAGATTTCAAGTCTAGTGGACTTCATCTCTTGGGGAAGGGAGGTGGCTAACATAAGGATAAAATCTACAGCTGATTTGCAACAACAGGGTGTCAATATACGTGGTTTGTCTACATTTGGACTGTTTCCCCCCCCCAACTTAAATCTATTCCAGGTCTGATGAAGATTTCCTCCTCCTCCTCCTCCTCTGTTGTATCATATTAATGCAATTGTAAATATATAATTATTTTTCCAGTAAGCTTTACATAAGCAGCAATGGCATACTTGGAAAAATTAAGTAGAGCAGCTTGAATCACTTGAATCACTCTCAGTAGGCAGGGATGGAAGGGGCAAGAGATTGCGCCCAATCCAGACTGCAAGGAGGTTTAAATGGATGTAATTAAAAAAAGAAAAATCCTGGAAGAATCTTGTATCAAATATGTTGTGGTTCTTTCTCTGCGTGGTATCTTATAAACCAGGCAAAACATAATGCAAAATAGAATCCTTGCTTTCTGTTTTGGCCTGGCTCTACTGGTTTACAAGGCTCAAAGCACAGCCACAATTATGTTTACTCAGAAGTATGCCTCAGTGCATTCAATGGGCTTCATAATGCTTAGTTAATGAGGAAAAAAAAGCACTCACAGAAAGGCCAACATTTTGACATTTCAGGGTGGAGACTTGGGAACATAACAATTTATAGGACCTATGAGTAATTGGCTAGATATTCTTTAATAGTGAGCATGCATCAGTTCCTTTGATCTGAGTGGAAACCACAAATATACATGTGAAAATGCATGGGTGGGGAGAAAGTGAGCCATAATTGACTGTAAATGAAAAAGAATTGTGTTTTATAAGCTTTTAAAGTCCCAAAGAACAGGCAGTTTGTAACGACATGGGAAGAGTGCAATTGCAGTATTCCACATGGTTTACTTTCAGGGGTTATGAAACTGGCATCATACTGGCATAATAGCAATAGGAATAGCACTTAGACTTATTTACCACTTCATAGTGCTTTACAGCCCTCTCCAAGCGGTTTACAGAGTCAGCCTATTACCCCCAATAATTTGGTTCCATCCTTGGAAGGATGGAAGGCTGAGTTAACCTTGAGCCTGGTGGGATTTGAAGTGCCAAATTGTAGGCAGCTGGCTGTAGAAGTAGCTTGCAGTACTGCACTCTAACCATTGTGTGACAGAGGCTCCTAATACTTATTAGCTGTACAGAAGTGAATATTCAATTTCAGATTTTCAGCAAGTGAAGGTATCTTTATTTTTTGGTGGTAGTGGTGGTGGTGATACCAATAGAACTACATTTGATCTATCCCAGCCACAACTTGTCTCTGTATGCAGGAAATGTCTTATATCAGGTTATCTCATTAGCCCATCTAGTTTGATTTACCAAGGATTCAGGATGGAGTTTTTATAATCCTCCTTGGAGGAGCGGAGGCCCATTGGTAGGGTGAATGGCTAGAGGAGGGCCAGCAGAGGAGAAAATCTGGAGGTAAATGGGCGGAAGTGGAAGCCTGGAGGAGAAGGAGGCACAATTAAGGGTAGGAGATAGAAGGTCCCATTCTGTCCAGTGGTGGGATTCAAAAACTTGTACTATCGGTTCTATGGATGTGGCATGGCTTGGTGGTGGTTTGGTGGGCATGGCAGGGGAAGGATACTGCAAAATCCCATTCCCTCCCCACCCACTAACCTGCTTTCCAGCTCCAGGGCAAAAAAAGAAGACCCAGCCAATCAGCTGGGACTTGGGAGGCAGAGAATAGATGGGGGCAGGGCCAGTCAGAGATGGTATTTGCCAGTTCTCTGAACTACTCAAAAATTCCACTACCGGTTCTCCAGAACTGGTCCAAACGGCCGAATACCACATCTGAAACCCATGCTTCTAAATAAAACTGAACCAGTTTACCTATAGAGTAGTATTAATAGTCAAAATATTATCAGAGCTTGCAGAAGATTTACAACTAAAAACCTAGACCTCTGTCCAGAATAAAAGAACTTTACAGCAAAAAGAATATTTGATTAATAAGGATAAGGATATTATATATTATTTCAAGGTAAAAATGTTAAGCATAAAACTTTCTGATTCACCACACATTTCCTAGAACTGAAATATATCATATTTATACTTCCGAATACTGAATTCAAAAAATGATGGAAACCTATAATTAAGCAATATTTCTCAGTGTGTCATGCTTTTGCATATAAATCATTTCCTGGTTAGAAAACACAGCGATCAAATTTTATAGATAGAGGGGGAATATATTCTGGAACTGAGAAAGCTTTTGGGTCCTCAGTGTTAATCCCTGTAAAATTTATTACAATGTTATGAAGGAAACTCTTTGGCTGCTTTTCTTATTTATTTTCACAATTTCAGAACAAATGCACAAGTTTAGAGTGATTGCTCTGAAAAAAAAAATAGCCATTTAATCTATTTGAAATATTAGGTCTTTTTCAAGGCTATAATGACACTATGACTTCTTTACATTACTGAATAAAAACATTATATATTGTATGTGTAGGTGAAGAAAGTGTCAGAAACAAGTGGTTAATATAGAAATGGAAAGAAGGAAGGAAGGAAAAAGGAAGAAAGGAAGGAATAAGAAAAGGAAGGAGGGAGGGAAGGAAGGAAGAAAGAAAGAAAAATGTATGTCACCAATGAATAAAACTAACTGAACAAAAAGTAAAAAAACAACAACAGAAACTAGCAGAAAAAACTAGCAGATGAAGAAACAATGTGAAAATTCACTGCTTGCTCTTTTGAACCAGGAAATATGTTCACTAACACAGTTGTTCTCTCTCCCACTCTTGTATGAGTTGCTCAGGGAAAAGTGGAATGCTACGGTAAGTTTAATTGCTTATTTATCCCCAAGACTGTGTAGGATAGTCTGTCTCCAGCTGTGTTAGCCATCCCATGCCCTCCAGGCCCCATCCCTGTGTCAATGCCCTGTGTCAATGCCCCCCCTTCCATCAGAAATCATGCCAGGTGGAAGTTCCAATCAGTGGTGGGATTCAATTTTTTTTTGGTGGGCATGGTGTGGCTTGGTGGCCATGGCAGGGGAAGGATGCTGTAAAATCCACATTCCCTCCCCACCCCACTAACCTGCTTTCCAGCTGTGTTCTCCTATGTAGGGCAACCAAAGAAGTCCCAGCCAATCAACAGGGACTCGATGGGAAGCAGAGGATAGATGGGGTTGGCGGGGCCAGTCAGAGGTGGTATTTGCCGGATCTCCGGACTATTCAAAATTTCCGCTACCAGTTCTCCAGAACTTGTCAGAACCTGCTGAATACCACTTCTGATTCCAATGTTTTAGAATTAGAGGTCCCCAACACACAGACACACACACAGACACACACACACAGATGTACTCTGTGTGTGTGTGTGTCTCCATGACATTTTAATAATTACAACCTTAACTGAATTACTGAAACAAATTAATTAATAGTTCCTAAAAAAAGTTTCATAAACTTTTGACAAAACAAAGATGAATTGAATGAATGGATAAAGATTTATGCAACACACCAGTCCTTAAAGTCAACTGTAATTCTGCAATTTAGACCAAGGGTGAACTTTATTCTTACTGGCTATAGAAAACAGAACTAGTTAAATATTGATTGCATGTTAGGTGTTCTCTTTTATGGTATAAATTATGAACAAACTTTAATTTTAAAATCAAACTAGCAAGACAGTCATGAAATATTTTGCACAGAAGGATTTTCTCATGAGGTTTAATGGAGAAAATTCTGGAGTAAATGAGAGGTAGTGTGAATTATTTAGATGCATCCTGCCACGTAGGCAATGTTACAGATATATAATCTATATTTGGTAAGTCTAATAGTACCCATCAGTTCTAAAAAGAATTACTTATGATTAATAGTAATGGAATAATTTGACCAAATTATATAGATAATTATTACGGAGAAAGGAAATTTAGGCATAACATTTATTTGTGAATGCAATCTGCCAATTAACTAGAAGCATAAGCTGTTTATATATGAAAGTATCTTGGCAAATACATAAAAATATAATTACTTGCTTTTTGGAGTAAACATTAATTAATATGTTAATATTCTGTAATGCAGAACCAATATCATTTTCACTTGTAATCTCATTCTTAAGGAGTCTAGATTTTACAATAATTATTATTTATAAGTTTTATAGCGATATATTTTAATCCGATACACTGTTTTAAAATAATGTGTCTAAGCATTCAGATTTGGCTTGTACGGAAAGAAGAGGCTGGTAATTTACTGGTTTAATAAATGTTTTATGTTATACATAAAACATTACAGCTTTTAGCACTTAGTAGCAATGTGAATTGCAGCCTAGACCAGTAACTTATGCTATGATGATGCAGTAATAAAATTCACCAATGGAACATGGATTATGTTTTAAGACAGGCAACATCTATACTTCTAAATTGCAGGAAAGAATTAACCAAAATAAACGTTTATTTAAAATATCTGGATGCTTGAGCTAAAGTCTAAAGTTGAATTAAACAATAACATGACACCTGTAAATGTATCCTGATTATCACTTCCTTTTCCTTGAATTCAAAATAGCTAGTTTTGGAATACATCCAAATTAGGTGATAATCACTGAGGAAGAAAAGCCCACACTAAATTTCATGCCTTTGCATGATAATGTTCTTCGGAGTCTTAAAAACAAAAGTGAGAAAGACTTCCCAACAGGGGCGGGGTTCAAAAATTTCAGCAACTGATTGTCTGCCTGGTTGATGGGTGGGTGTGGTCATGGTGGGTGTGGCCTAATCGGCCTCCTGCACTATGGCAGGATGGCCATTTTCGCCCTCCCCAGGCTCCTGAGACTTTCCTGGCCTGAAAATGGCCTGAAAAGGCCTGTTTCCAGCCTTCCTGAGCCTCCAGGAGGCCCATTTTTTGCCCTCCCCAAGCCTCCATGTGGGCCCTACACTTACCTGCCAGCCAAAACAGGCCACACAGTGACTCCTGGGAGGGGCAAGCGGGGGGGGGCAAGGCCAGTCAAGGGTGGGAATTACTGGTTCACCAAACTGGTAATTAAAAAATGATAAAATTAGCTACTGGTTCACTTGAACTGGGGAGAACTGGTAGCAGATCACCCCTGCTTCCTATTCCTTACCTTCTCAAACAGTCCTGGCCTTCTGCAATCATTGCCAAACAGGAAATCAAATTATAATAACAAAACTTGAAAGTCTTATAACATTTCTCCTCCTCATTGCTTTCACTTCCAGAGAAGGATCCTGAGGAGGATCCCTTCTGAGATATTTTCTCCATCCCATTCCTTTGGTGGGCTGAGATATCTCTTGTTGCCCTACCTGTGCCTCTTGCTTTTGTTTCAAAATGACATTGTTTCAATCTATTGCAGTCAGCAAGATGTAAAAAGAACCCTTGGAAACAGCAGTGCAGCAAAATAGAACTCCTGTATGACTAGAAATATTTGAAGAAGATACTTTCAGTTATTTGTATGATCGTTGAGCAGTATTTGGTGAAGATCATAAAACTAAAGGAAAACATTTAACCGCATCTGAAAGTTTCAAAGATTTTCTGTTAATGACTGACTTGCTGAACTTTCTTTCTCTAAATCAGTGGTTGAAGATAAAGGGTATGGTGAACAAAATGAAACCTATTTTTTCAAGTTTCAATACATCTGCAATCTACATAACAGATTAAGGCCAGAGCCTGAAGAGGAAACTCAAATACTCTGGCCACCTAATGAGAAGGAAGGAGTAACTGGAGAAGAGCCTAATGCTAGAAATGATTGAGGGCAAAAGAAGAAGGAGATGGCAGAGAATGAGCGGTCTTGATGGAGTCACTGAAGCAGTTGGTGTGAGGTTAAATGGACTGGAGGATGGTAGAGGACAGGAAGGCCTGGAGGAACATTGTCCATGGGGTCACAATGGGTCAGACATGACTTCGTAACTAACAACAACAACAAATCTCCATTACTAGAATTTCTCAGTTAAGCCTATTAAGAAGAAAGGTTACCCAAATGTGTGTGTGTGTGTGTGTGTGTGTGACATACGATTTCAGCAAATAGAAGAAAACATTATACCTGTGTATGGTTTGCCAATTGCACAGTGGCAGATAGGACAGCACTCCAGAGGGTTAACGTCATTGGTCAGAAGATCATTGGTTACCCTTTCCCATCTTTGGAAGAGCTTTATTGCTCCGGCTGCCTCAAGAAAGTTCAAAACATTCTCAAAGGCCCATCTCATCCTGCGCATTCTTTTTTTAACTATTACCATCTGGCAGATGGTACAGGATAATAAAAACAAGAACAAATAGGCTGAAAAACAGCTTCTATCTGAAAAAACAGCTCTACTGAATTCTACTGTATAGTGCAATATTAATGCAATATCAGGGATTTTCAATTCAATGTATAGAATGTGAAGGATGCATGTTTGTGTTTATTTTCATAGTCATAATGTATACTGATGATAGTATTTAATTTTATTATACAAGGGGCAATGACAATAAAGTAAACTAAATTAAATGAAGTATTCTACAATATCTAGCAGTAGACTGATTTTGGTGAAATTTGCAGTGAATTCATCAGGAAAATGCTCACTTTTTTCCTGTCATTTCTACTACCCAGCTGCAACTCAGTCTTTGTAACTCATATTTAGGCTTCTTACTCTTTAAGGTACTGGAAGCTCACCAAGTTAGAGATTTGTTCTGATTTGGAATACCAGTGGGGGTTTTTTTCCTATCAGCTAGTTCTGCAAGAGCAAATTAACAAAAGTTACTTAAAGGCTAGGTCCCACTGGCCGACGGACGCAAAATGTATGCATAAAGGACACAATGGACGAGCAAAATTTCGGGGGTGGTTCCATCTGTTGTCATCCGCTTCAAAAAGTGGCAAAAATTTGCATAAACAGAATGGAAAAGAACGGAAAAGAACGGACATGGGTAGTATGTAGCGGGTATGTTAAACGGATGTTCATAGGAAGCCTAGTGGATGACAGCAGATTAAGTGGATGCATCACGTATGCCTAAAGGAAAGAAAGGGGATGCCGCATGGATGCATATCGGATGCAAACGCATCCTTTCTATTTCCGTACTACTAACGATGTATAGATGTTCCATGTACCCTTTTTTTCCTCCCTCTTTCCATTTTCAGCTGCAGCAGATGTGAGTTGCCAGGATGCCCAGAAGATGCAGAGAGGATGCAGCGGACATTTAACGGATAATAAACAGACATAGAACATTTGTTGCTCGTATGTCGCGGATTTATATCGTACACGGTGGAAAGTTCATCCGTTCACAAAGTTTTGTGCAGCTCAAAACTTCTTGCATGGATAAAATCACAGTGGATGTATCCTCAACAGATAGAGCATATGAAACACATATGCAATGAGTGCACAACAGATTCATAGCGTTTTCCAATGGATGGCAAGCTTTTTTTAACGTTTACATCCTCTTTGTATCCGTAAGTGCAGTGGGACAGGGCCTTTACTGTTTGGAATAAGAATGCTGAATATGTGCTTGATCAAGAACAATATATCAGTTCTGCCTGAGTTCACCTTTGTCTTTGCAACATTTCTTACTTAAGACTTCTCAATTATTCCAGTTGATGAAATATCTGCTGATAAAATCCATAACAGGGTGGACCTAGCCACTTGGAACTGCTATTCTTTTCTCTGAGAATTATTAATTCCTTGCTGAGGCCTGATGAAACCTAATGAACTGACTAGATCCTATCACTACTTAAGCATTCAGAAGCTACAAATGGTCAAATACGCAACAGCAGAATGTGTGTGTTTATGTTCCAGTATAACTCTGGAACACCTCAAGCAATTTCAACCAAACTTGGTACACAGATTACTTACTCTCTGGAAACAAATACTGGGAGGGGGGGGGTAAGACACCACTAACACCCCTCGGGGTGTGTGTTCTGTTAAGATACAGCCTGTTGTGCCTTCAAATGACTTCTACTGTACTGCTTTAACATGGCTTCTACTGTACAGCACTGTGGAGTTGCCATGGTAACAGCTTCACAAGGGGGCTCTCTAAGGTAAGGGGAAAAATCCAAGATTACAAATTATGTTTGTTCCAGTTAATTGTCACCGAAATCAGGGCTTTTCCTGTCTCATACAGGATTAGGATAAATAAATACTCGGGCAATGTCGGGTTATTGGCTAGCGTTCATATAAATACCTCTGTTGTGCAAGCTGCATAAGCTCCAAGGTGACTTCTGGGTGCAAGCTGGAATGATTTTTCAATCCCAAGGAGTAACACAATATATTATTATTTTTTTAAATATTCATTTTTCCCCCAAAAATGTATCATTTTGTTTGTGGGGCTTTTTTGCTTTTGATCCCTTTTCTAATGCTAGTCACCTTGGTAAGACAGGTGGCTATGTAGATGTTTAAATAAATTATGCACATAAATAATAAATGGAAATCCATGCTAAACAATGATGAATAAAGCATATTGCTTCTTCCAATGCTTACAAAATATCTTTGTTAAGTATCTGTCATCAGGTTATTTTTAGGAAAGATAATTGCATGCCTTAAAAAGTAAAGTTATCTAAACATCACACAAATATTAACAGTTTAGTGAACACAGCTTAGTGTACCAAACAATGATTTATTTAGGACTTTTTGATGAGACCACAATTATCTAATATTCTTCTTCAATGGCTAGAAATTCTTAGGAAATTAGCAATCTGTTAAGCAGGTTAAGTAACTACAATGTTTTCTTTTAATATTTCTCCCCTTCTAGGAATTGACCCATAAATGGGATTCTTGCCCACTTTGTATTTGTATTAAAAATGAATTTGTGGTTCACTTGTGTATGCTTGCTTGGAAATAAACTCCTACTGCAAGGGTGAAGTTCCTTACTTTCAGAGTGCAGAGAAATGAACATTATCTCAAAGTAAGTAACAGATTTTCTTTCTTTCTACATGCTTATTATGCATAAAGTAAGTTCCCATAGGTCCATTATATTTTAAAATGGAATAGCAAAAAGCATGGAAGGGAAAGAAAGAGACAGAGAGATCATTATTCCTTTGAAAAATCAGTTTCCGTTAGGTATATCTGGATTTCAGTCTTAGGGGGAACAAATACTGATTGATTTGAATGGGACTTAAATTCATATTTGCCTTTCAGAACTTTTTAAAAAATGTTAATGCCATTAACATTATAAAGTATTTCAAAGTATTGGGGACAGTTTATAGAATTTCCATCATATTACTGGAAGTGATTGCCATGCTGTTCCTGCAGATAACATGGAAGCATTTTTATGACTAACGGCTATAATTATGGGCAGGCACTGCTTACTTATGAAGTCTGTTACATTCTCTGTTTTTAAGTTCTTATCCTTCCCATCTTGCATAAGCCAGACAGCTGCCAAACAAACAGCACCTGTCTGGGGAAAATTCGTCCTCTGCTAGGGAAGAATAAAGTTATCGTAGCTTTTGACTTTTAATTTCTGTCTGCAGATCCCATTTCAAGGATGTATAAGGGCTATCTTGAGAGTAAGTAGAATTAGAGCTAGGGAGTTGTTTGTTTCTTGTATATAGCTGCCCAGAGACACCTCTAAATGAGATGGAAGACAGAATTCCCTATGCCTTCAGGCTTGAAATTTTGGGCTTGGACAATCTGGAACTGTGCCGCCTGTCATCCGATCTAAGCATAGTACACAAAATTGTCTGCTACAACATCTTGCCTGTCAATGACTTCTTCAGCTTCAACCACTATAATACATGGGCAAACACCCGATACAAATTCAAGGTACACCACTCCAAACTCGATTACAGAAAATACAACTTCAGCACAGAGTGGTCAATGCCTGGAACGCCCTACCTGACTCTGTTGTTACAGCCTCAAAGCCTCACTTCAATCTCAAACTGTCTACTGTGGACCTCACCCCATTCTTAAGAGGTTCTTAAAGGGGGCGTGCGTAAGTGCACCAGCATGCCTACTGTTCCTGTCTTACTGTCCCCATTTATATGTATTTACTTCCTTTATTCATGTTTATGTTCATACCTATACTTGTTATCTTGTGCATGTTTGACAAATAAATAAATAAAAAGATAAATCTAATGAACAAGCAAACAACTAAATAAATAAATGAAAACATTCATTCACTTTCTTCTGCTTCCAAGCCTTGTGTGGAATCTGTTACATAGTGTACATGCTAACTCATCTTGGTGCTCTCTGAACTTGGTTGTTTTCTTGCAGATGTTTCATTACCCAGCTAAGTAATATCAGTAGTACAAGAGAGAGGGGTTTGTGGAGGAGGAAGAGGAGGAGGAGGAGGAGAATTATGAGGTCCTTGGTGCTCTCTGAACTTGGTTGTTTTCTTGCAGATGTTTCCAACTGGATAATATCATCAGTGCTAGAAGAGAGAGTGGTTTGTGGAGAGGAGGAGAATCTATCAAAGCTCTTCAATTCCTTCCAGTCTTCCCTTACTTCAATGTCTCAAATAATTTGACCACTTTTAGTCTTACTTCCAGTCACTTTGCTGGATTCTCTTATTCTGGCACTGCTCACTTATTTGCAAAACATATTTTAATTATTACTTTAGCAATGGATATATGTTATCTATGGTAATCTATTCACAATCTGTTCTTTCAACTCTCCTGATAGTACCTTTCCAACTGAGAGAAGGGTCAAATGTGTCATCAGTCATGAATCCCTGCGCCCCCATAAGAGATCTAGGTCCAGCCCACCTTGAATGTTTCTTATCTCCTGTTCATTTCTCTTGACTGTTAATTGGTCAGATTCTTGTAGAGAGCTTAAGCTTGCAGTACATCTTTATACTGCTTTGAACTGCCTGAATCTCCTGATTGCCCCAGTGCTTGACAATTACAGCCTGTTCCAGAAATCCAGAAAACCTCTCACACAACCTTGGTCATTTTTGCCTCATGTGAGAACTTTGGCTGTCCATCGTATCAGGCCTCTTCTTCATAAATCCACAAATCTCACACTCACTTTCCAGTCTACTTGCTCTTTCTGCAAACATTTCATTTTCATTTCAATCATTTGCCAGTATTCTTTATTCTATTTTTTTCCTTTATCTTATTTCCATTTTCTCCACTTGTGTTGAGAATTTCAACATTCTTCACCCAAATAAAACAAAACGCAAGTCTTGCCTTTAACTAAATTTTCTCAGTCTTCCATCATAAACAATCAACGAATTAGACAGAGTACATGAAGGCAAAGAAAAGTATAATTCCTGGTGTCAGAGAGCTAAAACAATAATGGCAATATGTTATTTATGTTGCCTTAACAGTACATGTACAAACAGAAGCCCATATTTAGTATAACACAAAAGTGCAATAATAGATTTGATGTAACAGAAATGGCTATTTCCCATTTTTCTTCTTTAAATGCAACCATTGCTCTTTTTCCACAATATATTTTCCTGTTGTGGAAAATAGATTCCTATTCCTGCATTTTATTTTAACGTAATGTTTTTCTCTTTATGCTAGTGTTTGTTTCTGTCTTTTTCCTGTCACAAAAGTCTCTGGTTCCAATTTTGTATTTGTCAATTTTACCAAAGTCCTTAAGCGCCTTGGGATATCTCAGTCTTCACCCAAATTATAGCTAAAACAGAACTACATCCATCCTAGGGTTGTTGCCAAGATGATTGCAATGTTACATATTTGAAGTGTTTTCAGCACATGACACACAAAGCTGCTCAAAGCAGAGAGATAAGGGTATCACAATACCTTATGTCATACTCCACTGTATAGATATGTACATATCAATATCAATAGATCATGATGGCCCTCACTCTGTCAAGGACCTAGGAGTACTCATATCTAATGACCTAAGCACCATAGCTCACTGTAATAGCATTGTCAAAAAGGCCTTAAGAGTTGTAAATCTAATCTTAGGAAGCTTCTCCTCTGGAAATATTGAATTGCTAACTAGGGCATACAAAACCTTTACTAGACCAATATTTGAATACAGCTCATCTGTCTGGAATCCACACTGTATATCAGACATTAATACAATTGAGCAAGTCCAAGTCGGCAGAGTATTCAGAGAAGAGTACTACACTCCTCTGCTCGCAAACAGAATACCCTGTATTCACCAGATTTGAAATTTTGAGCTTGGACAACGGAGAACTATGCTGCCTACGGTTTGGACTTAAGCATAGTACACAAAATTATCTGCTACAATACCCTACTAGTCAATGACTACTTCAGCTTCAACTGCAACAATACAAGAGCACATAATAGATACAAACTCAATGTTAACCACTCCAAACTTGATTAGCAGAAAGTACGACTTCAGCAACACAGTGTCAATGCTGGAATGCACTACTGACTCTGTTGTACATCTATAATCCCCTCTCCTTTAACTTCAAACTATCCACTATTGACCTCACCCCCATTCCTAAGAGGTCCGTTAAGGGGCATGCATAAGTGCACCATTGGTTGCCACTCCCGTCCTTGTCCTATTGTCCCCATTTAATCATACCTTATTTTCTGTATTCTTACTCATGTTTATACTTATACCTATTATTTTGTAAGCGATTGACAAATCAAATAAATAAATGAAATGAATGAATGAATGATATAATATGAGAATAATAGATAGATAGATAGATAGATAGATAGATAGATAGATAGATAGATAGATAGATAGATAGATAATTAAATAAATTAGGCTTATATACTGCCGTATAATGCTTTACATCATCCTCTGGGTAGTTTACAGTATAGAAACATTATTTGTGTATTTTCCCCAATAATTTGGATCCTCATTTTATCAGCCTCAGAAGGATGGAAGGCCTGTCAAAAGCTAGGCTGTGGGCAGAGTTTAACTGCAATGGTGCACTTTAACCACTGTGCCACTAGGACTCTTGGATCCATGAATCCACAAGTTCAATTTTTGATAGAGGCCAATGAATTAAATTTCTGGTAGAGGGTGATTCCTTATCTGTATCTGTTTACTCTTAAAATTGACTTAGAGAGAGAACCTGGACTCCATCTCTTTGTGTGCTCCAAGACATACCTAACCCCTGCTTAACACTATCTGAATTGAACTTTTGGTTTCATGGAACATGATGTGTTCAACATGTGTTGTGCTTACTGTGGGATTATTAGTTGTTTTGTAAACCAATGCACCAATTCTAGAGCCAATTCTAATATCAGTGTTTTCTATTTCATTTAACTGGGATTTCATAGGTTTGGCCTTATATCCCACAGTGCTAGCTGCTTTTAACCATTCTCAGATATATGATAGCTGAAAAGCTAGCTGCTTTTCTCAAGGTGTGTATCTCTCTCTCTCTACTCCATCCATCCATCCACTTATCTATTAGTCATCTGTCATCTGTCATCTTTCATTTATCATCTCTCTCTCTCTCTTTCTCTCCCTCCCTCCCTCTCTCTTTCATAAAATATCTGAAGGAGGGAAAAGGTTTTCCAAAGTATACAACTGCCCAAGATTGTTGCTCTTATAGAGCAGATATAAGCACTGCAGGGTTGATTTTGTGGACAATCTTATTTTCTGCAGACCAATCCACTTAGATAATTCAAAGTAGTGCATCTTAGTTGAACTTAGCCCTGTGGAAGCTGGACTTCTGATCACATAGCTGAGAATGGATAAAAAAAATCTTCCCACATTCCTGTTTACATAACTTGGCAGATAATTAATATTCTACATCCTAGTAAACTAATCTTCCTCCTTCATTCTTTCCTAACCTTCCTCTCTTCCCCCCTCTCTCCTTCCCTCCCTTGTTATTCCTTCCTTCCTCCCTCCTCCCTTGTTCTCCCTCCCTCCCTCGTACTTCCTTCCTTTCTCCTTTCATCCTTCCCTCCCTTGTTCTTCCTTCCTCCCTTGTCCATCCTCCCTTCTTTCCTCCCCCCTCCCTTGTTCTTTCTCCCTCCCTCCCTTCCACGTACTTCCTTCCTTCCTTCCCTCCTTCCCTCCCTTGTATTTCCTTCCTTTCTCCTTTCATCCTTCCCTCCCTTGTTCTTCCTTCCTTCCTTTCTCCATTCTTCCTTCCCTCCCTTGTTCTTCTTCCTTCCTCCTTCCTCCTTCCTTTGTACTTCCTCCCTCCCTCCCTTGTACTTCCTTCCTTCCCTCCTTTCTCCTTCCCTCCCTTGTTCTTCCTTCCTTCCTTTCTAGAGATACTGTTTAGCTTTCCAACAATTTCAGAAGGAACAAATAATTCCAATCTAGATTCAGGATTTATATCTTCTACTCGTTGCTTATACATAAATGTAAGTCAACATAAACTAGAAATATAGCTGAGTGATTAACTTCTACAGAAAATGAAATTTGAACAGATTCCCCCCCAAAAACCTCTTCGTGCTTCCCCCCTCCCTCTCTCTCCCTCCCCACAAGGCAAAACAGTTCTATAAAATATGTATTCCCAAATGGGTAGATATGAGCAGTCAATTCCCTTACTTTCAAACAAACTCTAATAATAGTGTTTACATAATTGCAAAAATTAAAATCCATTCAAGTTTCGTTATTTCGTTCCAGGTTTTCCAACCTTTCTTCTGCTTGGCAATCTATGTAAATATGTGGATAATCCATGCAAATACTTGGAAAGGTAATGCTCAATAAATTGAACAATCTTGTTTTTTCAGTATCTTAATGGAAACAGAGGATTGGCTATCGTTTATCAATTCACTATCATTGTCAAGCTATCAATTAGTAAGACTATCTATAGCAAAACTATCCTAGCCCAAATTTACAATTGCTTGTCCACAGTTTAGTAATGGACTTTCAAATAAATTATCCAAACATTTGTGAGTTGCTTTTGATATTTTTAACAATAAAAATAGAAATAATAGAGCAATCGCTTTTTGATGTATGTTCAAAATGGAGAAACTATTATATAAGCAATCAAAATGTCTAAGTGGTTTTCCAAATTTGACTTCCATTAGCAAAATGCTCATTCAAATTCAGAAAGAGAAATGTTTAATGAATGAAGGGATGAAGATTCTTGCAGGTGTATAGCTTGAATCTGTTTTGTGGCATGTAAAGGCACAATATTAACTTTCATTGTCTTCTTGTTTCCAATCGTTGGAATAAAATTCAAGCTTATTTAAACATCTAAAAAATCCAGTTTGTTTTTTGGGACAAAAACTAAAATAAAAAATAGCATCTATCCCAAAGAAAGTCATTACATCACTACATCATATAAATTAATGATCCATTCTTAGCACACATCTAATAATTAGTTCAGCCCACCTAAAATGCACAAGTTTATACTGTATGGGAAGAAAGTATTTTAATTAATCTAAGCTTTAATTAAGACTAAAAATGTTCTTTGTAAATGCTAAAACAGTTCCTGCACTAAAATATCTACTATACATTTCAAATACCACATTCCCCTATAATTTCAATACCTAACCCAGCAACAACAGCTATTAATGTATGTGCTAGAAGCTGTATTGGAACATTTAGAATAATCACATCCTAGCTATGTACCAGCATGTGGTTTAATTAAAGATATTGCAGACATGTGCTTCTTCATACCTCTTCAAACAACTGTAGAGTAGGCTACTTATGGTCAAAGATTAATTTCTCAAGAATTATTCCTTCCCACCTGCTGCAAAGTAACTTATTCCAACTAATGAATTTACAGTGGAAGGTCATGATATTATCCCAGCATTTTGTGTCCATATAAATGTATACAAATGACATCAAGCAAACTGGACTGACTGGTCATTCCTGCCTCATATATTTCAAAATCTATTGAGGGATCACTTCCACCCAGTCTCTTCTACCAGTCCCATCAGGCCACCAGAAGGGACATATTGTCATGCCCCAGCATATAACTTTATATACTGTTGTTATTTTTCCTTAAGAGGCAACTGGATTTTCTTTCTTTGAAGACATTTCGCTACTCATCCAAGAAGCTTCTTCAGCTCTGACTGGATGATGGTTAAAGGGAAGGGAAGAAGCAAGACAACAGAAAAACAGAGTTTGAAGGGGTCTTAGAGGTCTTCTTTCAACCACCTACTCAAGCAGGAGACTCTATACCAATTCATGGTTATCCAATCTCTTCTAAAAAACTGTTCTGACACAGGCTTCGTAAACCATAATTATTCACAAACTTATTTTAAAAACAAAACTTTTATTGCAACTCTGGGAATTGTTTTCATTCCCAGCTGGAATTAATCTCAAACAGTACCCCAAGATAAGCATACACCTTTCAGTTCTGTGGAGTGCTGTCAAAAACAGAAGTATCAAATTAACTAGAACAGAAACCAACCAAAGTACAAAGAGCTTCAAGAATGACTCTGAACCGAACGAACTATTTTGCTTCCTGCAAAAGTTTTGTCATCTTTATCTGTCCTTTATACCTTAGGGGAAGGGCACTACCTCCCAGCCTTACTTTTGAGTCATCCCTTTTGTCTCAGCTGCTCTTCCCTTCTAGCAGGTCTGTGCACATGCACACTGGGAACAGGCTCCCCTTGTTCCTCTGCCTCACTGCTGCCAGGCTCTGTAGCATAAAGAGTCAGCACCCCACTCCCAGATGGTCCTGGGTCCATCTCTTCATCAGATGCAGGACCCTTCTTTGAGTCCTCTCCAGACTACCAGACTGGTCCCCAATCTTCCCCATTATCCAATTCCACTGCTGTCTGCACAGGCTGCCAGCAAACCACAACAAAAAACTTCAGGGATGGAAGTACCCACAACTTCTGAATGCAAATTGTTTCACTGGTTCACTGATCTCATAAAATGGATTCTTTAATTCTGAACAGCAAGAATGCTCTACTACCATTCCCTTTTAAAAACTCCAAATCTTTTTTCAATGTAAAAAAAGCTAAATGTCAGTTTCTCTCTCTCTCTCTCTCTCTCTCTCTCACACACACACACACACACACACACACACACACACATTTTTCAGACCAATTATTTAAGCAAATATATGACACTCCTTTACAGAAAGACAGACCCTAAAAAGAGTTTTGGGTCTTTGTTTTGAATGGATACAGTGGCTTCTTTTGCCACTGGCTACATATTTTTGTTGTGTCACTTTAACACAAGGCTCTTCAAACTTGGCAAGTTTAAGCCCATGTCACACTGCACCAACGGATGGAAAGAGGATGTAAAACGGAGAGAAACAATTGCCATCTGTTGGTTAACACGATGCATCCGTTCTGTACTCACTGCATACGTTTTTCATACTCTCTATCCGTCCAGC
>BHFT01001760.1:0-34882 GCA_004320025.1 Laticauda laticaudata
GCTTGGGCTATGTTCCGTATCTTTTGCCTTGCGAGTTTAAATAAAACAGTTGTTGTTTGGAACCCAGTCTCACACGCTTCTTTTCCGGATGGAACAGTTGGTTTGCATCCATTTTTAATAAACATTCACAAAACATTTCCAAAATGAAATGGCTATGTGAAATCTACTCTATGTGAAAGAGAATTATTAGAGTACATGACTGCATTCCATGAGTAATGGTTGCATTTTTAGTTCCACGTATCTGTCAATCTGTGAATTTCATTGTTCCACAATTTAGAAAAATTGGAGGTGATAGGTATTGAAGAACAGACAACCCACAAAGTTAGTGATTACATTATTACTTTCAAGTCCATGACCTGATGGGTTGGGTGAGTGAAGGAAACATTCATTTCTGATCATGAATTATAATTTGGAATTGAAAATTGGAGTAGCTTGACATGTTAATACTTTAGTCCAGGGTTTAGTCCAGGGATTTTTTTGAGGTCTGGATCAACATTATAGTTCTTCTCTGTGGGCCAGCAGGAGATGGGGACTAGGGGAGAGATGAGATGGATGCCTCCCTCAGAACCCAGCCAACCAAAATGGGTCACAGGGGGCCGCATGCACCCCCCACCAGTTCTGGCTTGAATGGCTTTCTGCAGCACTTTGTTGGCCAAAACAGGCCATGTGGGACCTCATGGGCCTCCATACAGCCCATTTTTGGCTGGCAGAGTGCTTCTGGAAGCTGGGGAGGCCAAAAACAGACTGCGCGGAGGCCTTATAAGGCCTCCATGTGGCCTGTTTGGGCCAGCAGAGGCACTGCAGGCCAGTCTTTTGATTCTTCCAGGCCAGACCCAAGGGTCAGATTTAAGTACCTGGCAAGCCAAATCCAGCCTGCGGGCCTTGAGTTTGACAACCTGCTCTAGTCAATGTTTTCTGAAATCATGTCAGACATTTGAATGTGTACGTTCTTTCAAATCACTTGATGTTTCATGTCCCATTCACACTAAGGGTTAACTGTAAGGACAACATTTTGCAACAATTATTTTGTCCCCTGAGCTCTTTTGGTTGCTGTTTTTTAGAGCAACAGGACAAGGCTCAACAAAGGGAGTTTTGTAGCTTGCATACTCTCATCATTTTATTATGAACTTTGTTTCAGATGTGAAGATTCAAATTGCCTACAGGCTTTACAAGAGTACATATGTGGAGCAGAACAGCAAGTTTATTCATCTTAAAGGGAATGTTTAACAATGGTGGGAGACTTCATTACCAAATAAAACAGATCTGCAAGAATCCTCCACCTTCATTAATTTTAATGTATTTTATTTCACTCAAATAATTTGTGATGCTGCCAAATGCATTCGAATGATTACTCAATCCACAATTATAATAATTTTAGAAAATTCTGAAGTAGTATTTCTATTTTTCTGGAAAGAAAGTGTTGCTTGTTTTATATATGTTTCTTAGTTCCAGTTGCACTTTCCTTGATAACACTTTCAAACATTATAAAAAAACATGAATAATCCCAATAAAGGAATGTCTGCATTGGGGGTGGTGGATGAGGGTGGGAAGAAGTAAAAGAAAAACAAAATGGCACCATGACCACATGATCAAAGCTCCACCTCTTTTTTGTATGTTTTCAGAAATATATTGGATACAGCCAATAAAGATTCAAGAGAGTTTTGTGTAGGCAAACCGCTGACAGCTTCTCTATTGTCAGTGAAAGGACCCATCTGCTAACCAGACCCCAGGATCGTCATTCGAGAAAGAAAAGAAAGAAGTATCCACTGTAATGTATGTAAGGATACAATATGTTGGTTCTAAAGAGCCAATAGTTTAGTGGCTGAAATTTTGTAATTCCATTCCCTTCTGTTCCATAAATCTTTTGGAAGAGGTGTAAATTGTCTTTGGAAGAATCAAGGAGTTTGAATAGTTGACAGGCCTTTGTCAACTTTTGAGATTTTTTTAAAAAATATTTCCTCTATTCTACAAATTTAAAGATGGTTAAACAGAATGAATGAACAGTTTCTGGGCAGTGAGTGATTTGAAAATATAGAAATCCTTTTTGCTACCACATGATGAGTGATAGCATATTTTCAGCTGTTTTGGGTAGCCCATGTGATGTATTAAGTGCATCCTCCTACCCTTTTACATTGACTGGTACTGTTTTTTATCCTTGATTTCCTGAACATGGGGTCTTCTAGATAGTTGGACTAGTTTTAGGAATCCTCCAGCAATATTGTTATCAAGCCAGAAATGCTTATTTTTTTTAAAAAAAAGTTGTTGCTATGTTTGTCTTGTGCAACCCTTATGCGGTTAGCTTTTTAACAGCACGAAGCCTAAGTAAGATATGATTTTGTGCCTATAATCTGTCAAATGTATCTAAATTGTATTGTTCATGTATATAGCTTGAAAATATATATATATAGATATATCTTATAGGAAAAATCCATTATAATGTGAGTTTTCCGATTTTACACATAGGGCCTTGCATATCAAGGGGCCTCTGTTGAGAAAAACTGGCTATTATGGAACAAGGAGATGACTGTCCAATATCTTTGGCTTGTGTATATTTATTTTAAATAAAGCCCTGAAGGTTTAGTTAAATATCAGTTCCACTTTTAGGCAATCCTTGGAAATGGGTGATTCAACCAACACCCCCACCAAAATATTGAAAATTTCAAAATCTGTTGTCTGATTTATAATGAGTTTTTGACAAATGAAACTTGGCTGAAATCAAGGGTGGGATTCAACTGGTGTTACTTCCAGTTCAGTGACTACATTTTGCGCGTGCATGCAAAAAACCTTAAACTGTGCCACCTGGACAGCTGAAAAGCACAATGTGCGGGTGCGCAGCATGTGAAAAGCCACTTTTTTCCTGCTTTTTCAACCTCAGCTGTGCTGCACAGAGCAGCACAGCTGAGGTTGAAAAAGCAGGAAATAAAGGACAGGTAAGAGCCCAGGCAGGCAGGTGGGCCAAACAGCAGCAAACANCAGCTGAGGTTGAAAAAGCAGGAAATAAAGGACAGGTAAGAGCCCAGGCAGGCAGGTGGGCCAAACAGCAGCAAACACAGAAACGTTTCGGTGTCTGCTGCTCTTCAGAGCTACCGGTTCTATAGAGCTGGGCAGAACCGGTAGCATCCCACCCCTGGCTGAAATGACAAAAGTAATGTATCCATATTAATGTTGCAGGTTTTGTTTTATATCTAGATTTCTATGAATTGTATGTCTAGATATAGATTCATATTACCATGCTGAGATCATATTTTTGGTAATTCTTAGAGGCTTGGCCATAATTGTTAAGGAGCTCTGTAAAAGAGTCCTGTTCATAGCTTTTGTGTCAAAAACTATATTACAAGGAACTTGTAATATAGTTTTTGAAACTCCTCATATGTGCTGGATGGTGTGAGTAACTTTTCAATAAGTAACTTTTAAAGAAAGTGTCGCTAGCAAATGAAGGGTAAAAAGTCACTTTTCTTCTTTGTGGTCAGCTGTTAAACTGATAGTTCAATGGAGCCCTGTCTTGCTGAGTGAGACCCTATTTGCATACACAAGGCTTCTTCAAGCTGGCAAAGCAGGGACAATCCGTTTGTGTTTCCTTTGTTTGTACAGTTGCAATTGATAGATATTCCTGCCACCTATGGCCTGGGCTTCTGACAGATTGCTTCCCTTTCTCTTTCATCCATTGGATTGGTAATTACACACAAATAATGGTCAGATTAGCAAGCTGTATTGAAATACTTGGCACCATCTTTCAGCTGGATGGAATGTAAACAGTGCTGGCATAAGTCTCACCAGGAGACTTGTTCTTAGAAGATGGGGCAGAGAAGGGGGAAGAAGCCAGATCTGCTTTTACCTTGACCAGTTGCTGCAATCTGTGTTTCGCTGGAAACTTACAAGGATTCAAAGAAATATCTTCAAGGCTTTTCCTTGGTTCATGAGACTGCTTGGCTCAAGTAAAGATAGATGTTTATTTTTGTGTGATATAGCAAATATCTATCACTACCCTGACCAGTAACTGAAATTTGTGTTTCCCTAGAAATTTACAAGAATTCAAAGAAATATCATCAAGGTTTTTCCTTGGTTAGTAAAGCTGCTTGGCTCAGGAGCACAGATATACACATATTTTTGTGCAATATAACAAGCATATCACTAAGATTGGAAGATTGAAATATAAAAGGATGCCACTTAGTGATACTGGTTGAGATTAGAGCATAAAGATTTAAACCCTTCTGGATTGGGACATGGCCCATCAGAGATTAGCTTTTTCTTCTCACCAGAACTGCCAGAAGAATATAAATAACCCCTTCGCACAATTTTCTCCAGCATCTGATAATTGAAGGCACATTGCACAAAAACTTGGCTTTTCAAGACCAAGAGTTCTCCACGAACCTATCCTCTCTTTTTAAAGCCATCAGGTTAATGGCCACCATCATGTCTTCTGCTAATGAATTTTACAGGTTAACATACAATGTGGGAAGATCTGCCACTTTCCATCTGTTTTAAATTTTCTTCCAATCAACTTCACTGGGTGGCCTCAACCCAAATGTTTTGAGAGAGAGAAAGAAAAACTTGTGTACTTTTTTCATGGCACGTCTCACCTCATTCACCATTTCCCAAGAAAAAGTAAATATTAGTGGGATGAAAATATCACCTTAAGTCCATTTATTTATTCCAGGAAAATATCTGATACAGGTAAGCCATATCTGAACTCCAAAGAAACCAGACTAAAAAGCTGAACTATAGATTTGTGAACAATATGAAACTCTACCTTAACAGAAAAGGTGAATTACCTCCATTCTTGCATTTTTTTGCTACTATTTAGATGTACAATATCTTTGTAGTTCCCACATGATTATCAAATGATACCCATACTTTGTCATGTGAAGGAATTAAAATGGCAAAACAGCTACTCTTTTCTATAGCAAGCAAATATAGTCTCAGGAAAATGTTGAATTGCTACCCATAGCAGTCATACTATCCCAGGATGCACAGTGGAAATAGATTTTGATTGTTCAGGTAGCTGCCTGTCACATTTCCACATTGCAAATATATAACCTCTCTCTATAATACACACACCCACACACTCTCAGGGGTGGGATGCTGCCGGTATAACAACCAGTTTGGTGATCACGCACCTGACGCGCACTGTGTGCCTGTGAACAACCTGCAAAAATCCTGCTGTATTACCTCGAGAGAGTAATACACCTAAGGAATGGCAATCCGTTCTTCTGCACTGATCAGCTGAGACGATAAAGGTCAGTACAGCACAGGAGTGTGTGGGCGGGCCCGCATGATCATCGGAGCTAACTGGTTTGCTCCCAGCTTATCTTCGGAGCTAGGGGTTCACCTGAACTGGTCTGGACTGGCAGAATCCCACCCCTGCACAAGTTTGTCTTTATAATTTCATGAATATAACATTTCTTTGAAACAATTTGGAAGTGATCCGCAATTGTCTTTGGGGATTTTAAAAACAAATCTAATCTAAGTACATGACTATATCAATGTGTGCCGTTCCATTCTAATACTAACTAGGTCTGAATCTGCTCAGCTGTTGAACATCAGCGAAGGCCATCTAGGTGCTGTCACCTAGCTGGATTTAGACAGATACCCGTTTGCTTATTAACTATTCCCCACAATATTTAAGAACAATAAATGCAATGAAATTTCAGTTCTGCAATTGCAAAAAAACACTAAAAGATAATTCAACAGTTACTTCTGCATTTGCAGTATTAATCATGCTTACCTGATGGACAGCACCCCCAGAGGTCTCTTATTCCCATGCTTAATTTTATTTAATCCCAAATAGTAATAATAATAATAATCCAAAAATGTGCCTTTGACGACAGCTCCATGGCACTGAATAGCCTTCCATGGCACTTCAGAAGAGCAGAGGCCCAAGCTTTGGATCCCTAGGAAACAGGCACATTCCAGATGAACTCAACCAAAGTTTTTCAAACTCTGCTCTAGCATGGAATGCTAGTGGAACTCTAGCATTCCATGGAAATGTGACGGGGTTTGGTGAATAATTAAAAGAGTTCACTTGAATCCAACCATTTTCTATCACTAGAACTTTGTCTCTTGATCAGAGGTTTTATGAACTGTTCTGAAAACAGTTTCTTTGTCTAGAAAAGATTGGAAAGCCCTTTTTGTAGACCATAATTCCTAGATTGGTAAATTGTTCACATTGACTGAACTTTTAACAGTCAAAAAGCACCAGGGGGAGGAAGCCTGTAGATTCATTGAGGCTAATTTAAGAACATTAAATTCATTTTTCACAGCAAAAGAGACATAAGATAAATTACAAGTGTGTTTGTTACTTCATCACTAGAGCCCATTGGAACTACATAGCCAAAAAGGCATTAAGAGTTGTTAACCTAATCTTACGTAGCTTTTTCTCTGGTAATATTACACTAATNCACAAGAAGAGTTCTCCACTCCTCTACTCATTGCAGAATACCTTATGCCACCAGACTCAAAATTCTAGACCGAGAAAACCTTGAACTACGCTGCCTTCGGTCCAATCTAAGTATAGTATACAAAATCATACATTGCAATTCCTACCAATCAATGAATACTTCAGGTTCAACCATAACAACACAAGAGCAAACAATAGATACAAGCTCAAGGTTAATCGCACCAAACTTGATTGCAGGAAATACGACTTCAGCAACAGAGTGGTCAATGTCTGGAACACTCTACCTGACTCTGTGGGTTTTTTTCCCCAAACCCCAAAAACTTTAACTTTAGACTGTCTACTATTGACCACAGCTCTTTCCTAAGAGGTCTGTAGGGGCGTGCATAAGTGCACCAATGTGCTTACCGTCCCTGTTCTATTGTTTCTTTTATTTTTTTTCTTGTATGTATCCATGTATTCATTTTTTTTTTACTTATACCTATTATCTTGTAAGCAATTGACAAATAAAAAAAAAAATCTAGTTCTGGCTCAAATTCCAAGTACAGAATTTTTTTTCCTAATATGGGTCCTGTCATAATAAGTTAGTGATGTTAAATATATCCAGAAGAAGAATGCCTCCATCAATGAGTCCAGGATTAGATCAAACTTGAGCATTCTGAACAATTTTTAATAAAATGTGAGCATTTTGAATTGGGCTAAGTCTGTAACTGGCAAACTACATCAACTTGAGATTCATAGAAAATTTCATAGAAGTTTTGTTCTACATGTACCTGTCCTTTAAAGATTAAAATATATCCAAATAATACTTTGGGCCAGATGCTATTTCTAGATTATCTTCTGCCTGATTATTGATATGTTTGGGATTTTTACGATCTGATGACTTCCAGGTATTTTGACCTACAATTGTTGATCTCTATCCATCATGTATTCAATTTTTAAATAACTCTTTAGTATTGGAAAGGGAAATCTAGTCCAATATTTATATATACTGTTCTAAATATAAAAATAAACAAGAAATGCATCTTGTCACCACTTGAAATTTTATATTCCCTGATCTTTTTAATATAATAATAATAATTTTATTTAATTTTATTTTCCATATTTTAAAACCTCATGTACATTATTCACAGCATTATGACATTGACTTTTCCATTTAGGTCAATATACATATTTACATTAATTTTTGTTTCTACTGTCTAACCAATTATACCACTTCTCCCAGACCATATATTATTCAAGATCTTCTCTATCTTGCAGTTCCAATGTGAGTTTGGCCATTTCTGCACAATCCATTACTTTCTTTATTATCTTACTATTGGAGGGGAGTGTACTATCTAGTTTCCAACTCTGTGTGTAAGCTATTCTTGCCACTGTCAATATATGTATTATAATATATTTAATTCTTTTCTTAAAGATTACTTTATTTCTAAGAGAAACATTTCAGGTTTGAGTTCAATTTAGAGACCAATAATTTCCTGCAACCAATTCCTTATCTTATTCCAATATTTTCTTGCTCTGGGGCAGGGCCACCACATGTGAAAGAAGATACCTGGTTTACATTTCCAGCATTCTGGACTTATATGTGAATATATTTTAGCAAATCTTTGTCTAATTTTACCAGAATCATTTGGAATAAATATAGCCACCTTGGTAGTAAATTCATTTTAATAAGATCATTTTTTCCTACCAATGATAGTTGTAATTTCCCCAAATTTCCAAATCTTTCTTTGTCTGTTGCATTAGCTTATTGTAATTATCTTCCTTTATTGATGAGCATCTTGCTGTCAGCCATATTCCTAAATATTAATTTTTTTTGTGATTTGCAATTCAGTTTTATTTTGTCTATTCCCTAATCTTAATGAGGCTCACATATTTGAAATTATAAAATCTATAAATCTAGTTTTCATTTCCCTTGGACCTGAATAACACTCAGGACCTCAGCTTCTAAGATAAAGAGGTCATTTTGAAATGAATGAATAAATTACCACTAAATTATATTACGTATATCCCATATATGCCTCAGTTTTAAGAATGTGTGTTGAATATTTATTGTTCAAATTCCTTGCACTTTTATATTCATATCTACTTTAATCTGTTACACTCATGTCTTTTTAATCTAAAGTCTGGTAGTTTTTTTAATCATAAAATAATAAGATGGAATAATAAAAGCCAATACAAGTTTTCAATACATGCTTAATAATAACTAATAGTATCCAGCAGTATAAAAATAAACAGTGAAAAGCAAATAAAGAAATAGACAAAGATTGTTTAAGACCTCAGAAATGTTTGTAATGAGAGTTTAGGGAATCATCACAAAACTGCTTAATTAGCTAAGATAATTAAAATTTATTTAACCATATGAAATGTTTATTGTTATTATTATTGAATGTGTACACAGTGTGATTATATTCTTCAATCATTAGATGCCCTGAGACCAAAAAATATATGTTCCAATGGAATGAAGAGTTTTGGTTGCTTTAATATCTTTCTTAAATGACAACAGGCAAATTTACATTTCAGAATATTGTAAGCCATTCTGGGGGAAAAAAAAACAACTTTGAAGTATGGCATATTAATTAAAACAAATGCTGTAGTTTGAGTCTGCTTTTCTTTCTTCCACCTATTCTGTTTAGCATCATTTCTATTGCTTTTAAAGTTTCTAATAAAAACTTAAAATTCATCGAGGCTAGATAATAAATATGCTAGGTCATATTCCTCAGTTTTCTACTATTCTGAAAAGCCTTCCTTCCTTCCTTCCTTCCTTCCTTCCTCCCTCCCTCCACCAATGAACAAATGTGAACTTTCCTTAAATAGAATTTTTGTAACTTCATACACCTAAGTTCTGCTTATAGTAATCCACAATTCTTGAAATCTACATATAGGCAAATGAATATAAATTTAGACTTTTTCTTCCTTTTTTACTAAATCAACAGGCACCCTTTTTCTTTTTTAGTCTATTGTTACTAATGATCTGGTATCCATAAACTGAACCAGTTTCTGATTTAACACAAAGTGCTAATATCAATAAGGACTAGACATTATTTGTATAAGAATTACAGTGAGATCAGGACCAAATCATTAATGGCACATGAACTCATGATTCTGAAATTGAAAAAATGAACTATCTACTTTGCAGATATGTTTCCACCTATCAGCAACCACATTGCTACATTTGCTCTGCTGTCATTTAAGCTTAGAAAGATTACTTATGTTCTTACTTATAGCTTTGGCTTTGTTTTGTTGTAATCTTTTAACATCTAATACTTCTATTCCTCTCATTTGTTTTGCTATTCTTTTTTTGTATTTTATGGCATTCCTTTGTTAAGACCTAGGGTTACAATAATATTATTTACATGTCTATTTGTCCAAGAAGATTTTGCAACATGAAAAAAATACCATATACATGTACACAAATAAATCAGCAATAATTAGAACTCCTGATTTTCCATTCTGATTGATTATCTCCTGATAAATAAAAAGAGTTTCTCGAAGAGCTTTCAGATGGCTAGCACTAGTTTTGTTAGCAGTTAAAGCACCAGGTTAGAAAGTGAAAGGCTGTGAGTTCTAGTCTCACCTTAGGCACAAAACCAAATGGGAGACATTGGCCAGTCACTTTTTCTCAGCCCCATGAACCAGGTGATGGCAATCAAGTTTTGAAATTTATGTATTTAAAAACACTTACATAGCCACCCATTTTCTAGCAAAATCTGAGTGATTGCCAACTAGCAATTAAAACATTAATATAATAAACCTGCACAAGCTATATAATAAGCCAACATAATAAACATATCTGTTTTGCCAAGAAACTTGTAGAGCCTTGTCCAGATAATCCCCAGGAGTCAACACTGACTATAATTCACCCACTCACCACCTACCCACAGGTCCCAGTAAGCAAGGTAATTAATATGAAGAAGAGACATTGTTAAGTAAAGTCAGTGCAGTGGAGTTTTACATGGATGGTTGACTTTATTTGCTTTGTGAAATGAAAAAGAAATGCTTTCTGTTAATCATGTCTTAAGAAATAAAAGTAAAAATGGAAACAGGATTTTGTAAGAATGCTAGGGATGTATATGTGTTACTAGCTGAAACATTCTGATATATATTTACAGTAGGAGAAAATTTGAAACAAGTCAGGGTATTAGAGCAACAAATGGCTTCTCAGCTCACAGCTGATAAGAAAAGGTGAAGACTGATCAGATAAAAGGACTGTGTATTTTCCATGATCACAATGGTGAAATTATAGGATCCAATATATTTAAAAGGTGATAAAGATGTTGTGCTGCTGCATGGTAAAAATGTGCACATCTCAGAAATTCTTTTTGTGAATTGTGGTGATTGTGTAAAATGTACACCTGGATTAAAGTTGAGGAGTGAATAAGCAGAGGAATGAATATAAGCAAAGATATGATTAATGTCTACTATCATCTATTCAACAAAGGAAAAGATAAGATGATGCCTTTCAAAACTAACTTGCAGAGGGGCAAAAGAGTAATGGTTGTAAAGAGGGGCAAAAGAGTAATGGTTGAGGACTTTCATTACCGCAATACCTGTTGGGGAACAAATTCTGCCAGATATGATACTTTCAAGACATTCCTAACTTACTGACAATCTCATTTTTAAACAATGGCATAAGGCATAAGTTAAGCTACCCTTCACTTGACACTTATCAAAAGACTTCCTTAACTACATGGAAATAACAGGACTGCTGGAAAAAAAGTGATCATTTAATTCGGCAGTTCTTCATTTTACTTATTTATTTAGCACATTTATATCCCACCACAATGTTAAGAATCTCAAAGGAAACTAAAGCTGCCTAGTACTTGGATGGAGAAAGTGCCTGGACAGTCCTAGGGTGTAAAATAGATATCTAAGGCTACATATCTAAAACAATTTAAAAAGAAAAAAATAATATCATTTGCATTTAGATTTAATACTACCTCATAGCACTTCATAGTGCTATCTGGCTGATTTACAATGTGGAAGCATTATTTGCATATTGCCCCCCAAAATCTGAGTTTTCATTTTATCAATGGAAGGATGGAAGGCTGAGTCAACCTTGAGCCCCATCAGTATTGAACTCCAGTCTATGGGCAGAATTTGCCTGTAATATTGTACTTTAACCATTCTATCACCAGGGTTCCATGGAAATAGTAAGTGGTAAATCATTTCTACAATATTGCCCCAAAAAAGATTATTTATGCAGTTGCCCAAAGACAAGCTTAACATAAGAATATGTTTAATGTTTTTAAAAGCTGATTGAAATTAAACATACACTTTGAACTTCAAAAATCACATTTCAATAAAATTTTAAATAAGAATGTTAAGAAGGATTCCATGGCTTGAGAAGCTAAAAGAAGTAGTAGTTCATGGTTTGCAGGGGTTCCTAACAGGTGAAATAATTAAAAAGATAATTAAAACTATTGCAATGGAGAGTACAATGGAAGACAGCAGAAGTCAGTTGGATGACATAAAAATATGCATAAAGATCGGGCATACATATTGGGAGACGAGGGAATGGCAAGAATGAGGTCTTACAAAAAAAAAAAAATGAAAGAAGGGAAAAACCCTAGTACACCGAGTCTCCTGGAATTATAGAAAGAAAAATCAATAAAATTGAACCTCATGATGAGCTGAAGTTGGCAAAGATGCTAAGTACAGGAAAAATAAAAGAAAGAAAAAAGGTGCCCAGTGAACGCAGCAAAAATGCTAACTAGTGACAAAGAAAAAACAAAACTTCTTAATTCCTATTTTAACTCTCTCCTCTGAAAAGATATCACACAAAAGAAGGTCAAGACCCTTTTCTATCATTCCAGAATGCAGGACATAAAATAATGGACTTAAGCTAAAGAAAGCAGAGTCCAGCTTTTTGTTAACAACATTCTAGCTGAATGTTAAAGAAAAAAGAAGGAAAAGAATAGTTCAGCAGAAAAAGAAACAATTAAAACCAATTAACCCAAAATGTTGTAGCCTCCTGTTAGGAATATGAGTCTCCCAAAAGGTATTTGGGTTAGAAATATATAAACCAGGATAAACATTTTAGTACTATCTCTTTAAGGGAAAGCCAGAAACCTGGTTTTTTTAGTCTGAGTCTCAGAAGAGAGTGTATCTTTATTTTCTTCTGTTGGAAAGTATTGCCATTGCTCCATTTTTCCTAATTGACTGATATTACTGACTATATACTGGATTTAATGTAAAGTCTTGATACTTAACTGGTTTTTGACACTGGACTTTGTTACTTGAATATCCCTGGATTGAAAAAAAACTGACTGCATTAACCTGTGATGATTTTTGGACTGCCTATTTGAACTTTGCTTAAACTTTCTGGAAGTAAAAACATTGCATTAACTGTACAGTGAATCTGTGTACTGGTTATTTGTGTTTTATTATTCCAACACTACTCTCTATAACAATCTCCCTGTATGCGCTCAATTCTCCTACAATGGGAATTACCCTCAACACGGTTATGGGCCCAGGCCATACCAGGCTCAGATAACTGAGAGTTTAGTTTGTTGAATGCACAGGACTATACACAGACAGTCGGTTTACTGTTTAATTGTAGTTTATTATCCTGGTAAAGATGCACAAGACACTGTCCACAAGTCTATCACTGATAACCGGTTGGATGGAACCAAACTATGCTTTTCCTGGTCGATGAAGTACAGGTTCTAATCTGAGTACGAGAAGGTTTATGGAATGTAGTTCCAAAATCATCAGCAATGTAAATGCTTGGGATCCAGATAATGATGGATGATGCCAGAAGATTGCTGACTTTAAAAAACAGGAAACAATGAATGAAACTCTTTGTATAATTGGAGTGGACCAGCAAGCTTAGTCCATATTCATTGGAGAATAGTCTGCGTGCTAAGTGTTGGCAGATTGATTTTGAAGGGGATTTATGTTTGGACAGTGTAGGTGCACACATACATCTTGGCCACATAAAACTGTTTAGAGCACATCTTCTGAAAGGTGGCAGATATGTTAGCTCATTGAACTTAATGAAAAGAACTTTTCAAGAGCTACATGAAAAGAACTAATTTTTCAGAAGCTGCATCAAGTTTACATCATCCTTTCCTCATTGATGAAAGTTATGATGAGCTATGTTATCTTCACTGGAAGTCCTGCCCAGAGATAAAATGACATTAAACTGACAGTAACTGGGAAGGTTGTTAGAAGCAAGAAGACGCAAGATTAGAGACCAACTGAGAAAGGAAGCAACCCAAGAAGAGAGGATTTATCTGTTCAACTGGCCTATACCTATCAGGAAATGTTTTCTTGTGGTGCTAGGGGACATATAGCTAATTCTGTAAGAAGGGAAAACATAGAAATACTATAAACACCAGAGGCCAATAAGAATGTTAGTTAGCTATGTCTAGCAATTTCAACTGCTAAACCATGATTTGTGCAGTTGTTGATTGTGCGAGCATCACAGATGCCTTACTAAGATAGAAAAAGGTTTATGTAAAGATGTCACAGAGTAAAGCAAAACATGTTTCATGGCATAATGGATGGAAGATGAAAGCATTTCAGGTTGAAGCTCTACTGCCATATTGTCCTGTGTATAATATGGAACATTTAACTCATATTATATGTACCTGTAAACTGAAATATAATTGCTATCAGTAAGGGCTTTAGTAATCTTGGCTGATGCTAATAACCTTATAGGGAATATTGTTATAATAGAGAAAGGGTAAATAAGTGTTCACTGCTACTATTAAAGAATGATTTATATTGTAATTACATGAGAATGCTCAGCTGAAGATGGCTAACTCCAGTATATAACAATGTTGTTAAGCCACATGATGAATGTGTATACATTTACTACATAGACGTCTTGGGCACATTAATTTCAAAATGCTCAACAAACTTTAAATTGGCAGCAGGGAGTAAAACTTAAAAACCTGTAGCAAAGCTATTTACACTGTAATGCTTGTAGTCAAGAAAGTAGTAAGCTGTACTCCAAGACAACAAACAGATAATGGGGTTTCAAGACCAAAAGAACCTTTAGAGGTTGTTTTGCTGACATAATTGCGTCCTAAGAAACAAGTTTAGGAGGTTGCCTGTTATATTTGAGTATTATGGACCATATCACGCATTATGGTTTCCTGCTATCTTGTGAAGTAACAAATACAGTAAACATCTCCAACATTTCTTTTAATTGGCTTTAAGGTTTGCTGATGATAAAAATGAAAGGGAAAAGAATTACTTTAGTAACTGATATTATGGGACGTGAATTGTGTTATACAAAAGATTGCCAAAATTATTGCTGATAATTGTGCATGTTATTAGCTATAAACATTCTGCACCTTTACAGTACCACAACATTAACTCGTTTATTTAGAACGAAGAGGCAAACATTACAAGCCATGCCTCGCCACTATGTATCTGATTCAGGTTTTACCTGAAACCACTGTGGGAGTGAATCCATAATGTGTAAGTATTATGTTTTAAATTATGGTAGTAACATACAACAACTGGGAGAATTGCCATTCACTCATTGAGCATGCCAAAACCAAATTTAAGTTACCTACACCACATTTGGAGCGTCCAGCATGGTGCAATTCTCTCACAATAAGACTGAAAAGGGCAAACATAGCAGCTAAGAATAGTATTTTTTGTGGGTTATGAGGCCAACCACCAGATCATTAGATTTGGGATCAAGGCACATCTCTGTTATTGTAGTGCTAGTGCAAAATTCTTGAGCGCATGTTGGGTGGGTGGGGATAAACTGGAAACAGGAATCCAGCAATGATATTATTATTGGACAGCCCAATCATTCCCTAAGGATAAAATGCAGCTACCCACCCTCAAATAGCCATAAAAGAGGAAGATACAGGAGATAGTATGTAGATACAAGCACAGGTAAGATAAATAGAAGATAACAGGTAGTGTAGGATTGGCGCACAAAAGTAGACCAGCAAGCCCTGTTATTACCAAGACGTTCAACCCGAGTACACGACCATCCGACTTAGATATCAGGGCTAGCTGTTGTATGCCAAGTGAATTTACAGTTCCAAAGTAATTATAAATGAATTTAATATACTATCCTTGCCTAAGATCAGGCTGCTTGGGCTCTAGAAATGCAAATGGATAAGGAACTAGAAAATCATTAAAAAAAAGCTGGATGTATAACGAAAATGCTTAAGTTACCACTCAGACGTAAACATTGCAATAGGATGCAAATGGACAATAAACTGAAGACAGCGTGTAGATTGGGACTCATTAGACCAAAACAGGTCTACTAGCACAAGCGGTTCCAATCAGCACAGCACCCAATGACTCTGATGACCCGGGTTTGCCCACCTCAGCTACGCCCGCCCCACATCAAGGGCACCACTACTTAGCGCGGCATACGCTGCACGCTAAGCGAAGACAATACAGCCTCGTAAATCATTTGGATGTAGAGGACCAGCTCTATTGCATGCACCATTGCAACACACTATATATTTCTAAAGAAACCTCTGGGTCTCCAAAAAATATTAATTACTTGATACATGATTTGCTGGAAATTGAAAAACGAGTCTTTATGGTTTGAAGCAATCTAGATGTGAGTGCGAAACCAATTGTATAGATTAAAAGTGTTAACTAAAATAGGGTTTGTAGCGGCCATGGCTCGATCATGCTTTGTTATAAGAGAAGATCATTAATCATTTAATCACCAAAACCTGAAGAAAGAAGCTACCTGACAGATAATTTCACTATTGGGAAAAGAAATTTTAATAATAAAATAATAGGAGAAATCAAACAATATCTTGGTTTTAAAGAGTAGAGTGAGACGTGGAGGTAGGGATACAGAGATCTGCAGCATGGCAGGGATTAAATTAACCATATTACTAAAAACGTTTATAAAATGGAAACTTTGTAAGCTGGCCTAAAAACACAATTAGCTATGGAGTTTAGCCATAGTGAGGTTCAATAGTCCTGGATTTTTTGGCATAAGAGATTACAGTCCTTTGATTGTAGTTTATCTTATCTCAGTAATTCGGTGCAAGGCCAGATATTGCATTTACTGTTGAGATCAAGATGCGAGATGTTAACCGCTGGAGCCCACTGAAAGGCACTGGCCAAACTGACTAAATGTGTTTAAGATATCCTGATGAAACAGACAATGCATATTAGAATTGTAATTTATGGAGCCAAAGAATGAACTGAATGTGACTGCATATGCTGATGCAAGTTTTGCTACAGACATAAATTACCACGAAACATTCTGTATCAGGTACTGCTGTAATCATTGGACAAAGCACCTGATCTTGGCCACTGCGCAGATCTATTAGCTCAGAAACATCTAAGTCTTCAACAATGCCCGAGGCTCGACATTCCATGTTTGTCTTTGTTATGTGCAGATTCTACTTTTGTAATAAGCATTATAATTTGCAATGAGAATTAATGTAACAGATCCTATTATGTTGTTACGAAGCATAACCCAATTCAGCCAATACAGATGCGCGCTTCAATCACTTGCTGCTCCTACACACAACGAACGAAAACACACTGATTTAAGATATTTAAAATGTGAGTTACAATATGTGCCGAAACATAGTAAAGATGATTAAGCTAGAGCTAGAATACTGTATGTCAGAAAACAATATAGCAGATCATTTTACAAAGGCCCAAGGCTCTATAAAGCATAAGACTATCTGTGAAGATTATGGACTTAGAATGTAAGGTTGTATACATTATCTTACCCAAAAGGGGAGAATGTTGGGAATATGAGTCTCCTAACAGGTATTTGGGTTAGAAATATATAAACCAGAATAAACATTTTAGTACTATCTCTTAAAGGGAATGAAAGAGCATGCAATTAGTTGTGGTTTCTAAAACTGCCATAAGATGGAGCCAGAAACCTGGTTTGTTCTAGTCTGAGTCTCAGAAGAGAGTGAATCTTTATTTCCTTCTGTTGGAAAGTATTGCCATTGCTCCATTTTTCCTAATAACTAGCAAGTTAAAAAAATAAAAATAAGTAAAATTGTGAAAGTTAAATTCAAAACATAATAGCAGTTTTTTGGGGGGGAAAAACCCATTGCAAAATGATCTGCTCAGAGCAAGGCACTTTTGTCTGCTGCTTTCAGACTTTCTTTTAGAAACTGATGCATTTTGAATCAACACTCACATTGTTATGTTTTATTCATGGACTTTCTTTACACGAGAACAATGTTAATTTTCCAATACATTGTCTGCCACAAATGAATTTACACCCTTTGTTATTTTTTTCTTTCTGCTTCATTATCTTAACTAGAAAGAAACAATGTGCTGCCTTTGCCCTTTACCTAGGAGAAAAGCTGGTTTCCCACAACAACATGGGCTAGTTTATTTCATGCTACAAGTTTTGAAAATCAGATGTCACATTGGCGGAATTAATTAGTTATTCCAAGCTAATCATCCTTTATCTTCTCATTTAGGTCATAAATAAAATGGGAGAACAATGAATATACAATGGAATGTTGTTTTATTCATTTGGAAAAAAAAATATATGTATGTATGGCTACCTTATAAAAATAGCCCCAGGCAGCTGACAAGACAGATAAATAAAAGACACAAAATTCAAATTAATACAGCATCAGTGCCATACCAGTACTCTCTCAATAACAAGTAAAAAATGCTGAGCTCATTTGCCATCAGGCCCCAGTGCTTGGGGGAAGAACCAGGTCTTAGTGACCTTCCATTAATTATCTTTCTTAATACATTGTTAAATCCAGTTTTTACTAATCTCATACTCTGTGCCTCTCCAGAGCTTTCAGGCCTTGCAACAATCTTTTAGGATGTCACATTTGATAGAATCTTGTAATAGATAGTCCTCAACTTGTTGTACAACGGTTCATTTAATGATCAAAGTTAAAACCACACTGAAAAAAGTGATGTTTATAGAGATTTTATAGAGATGGACAGGCTAACGTTGAAATTAAAAGACAAAGAATATTCAATATATTATAGAGCTTGGGATGCCTGGTATGAGTGGTTTAGAAATAAAAAGAAAACAAAATGGCAATTAGGAAAAGAATGAGGAAGTATGTAAATATGTATACATGTTATAAAAAAGATTGAAGTGTAAGATGAAATATATTGATTTGTTTCAAGAGTAAGATGTAATAGTAATGGAATAAGTAATCATATATTGAAAAGTGTAAGGAAATGTAAAAGATATAGTGATGTTGATAACAATGCATATATTTTTATTTTGTTTTTAAACTTTGGAATATCAATAAAATATTTTTAAAAAGAAAAAAAGTGATGTATAACCATTTTTTACACTTTATAACCATTGCAGCAGTCCCATGTTCTTGTGATCAAAATTCAGGTGCTTGGCAAACAGACTTGTATTTATTACCATTGCAGTGTCTCTGAGTCATGTGATCACCTTTTGAAACCTTCTGACAAGCAAAGTCAATGGGGAAGCCAGTTTTATCTTACAATCATGTTACTAACATAACAAAACTAAAGTGATTTGCTTAACAACTGTGGCAAATGGGGCAAAACTTACTTAACTCTCTTGCTTAGTAAGTAAAATTTTGGGCTCAGTTGATGATTGTAAGCAGCGGTGGGATTCAAATAATTTAACAACCAGTTCTCTGCCCTATTGATTTCTTCCAGCAACCAGTTCACTAAACTGCTTAGAAAGTTAACAACCGGATCACCCGAAGCGGTGTGAACTGGCTGAATGCTGCCACTGATTGTAAGTTGAGGACTACCTGTATTGGCCTATTTAAATAATGCATGGAATTTTGGAAAAGTGCAGCACAATGGCAAAAATTAAACTATCAGGGAGAATATTGTTGGCTCCGTCGATCTCGGGAGATCATGGAAAATTCGCATCATGGAAATGGACATGAAATGTGCTGAGTCCTCTCCAGGACACGAGCCTGGGCAGAATATATGGAGGACCTGAGAATGCCCAGTCGCCAGGACCCCCCTCTCTAACNGGCAGAATATATGGAGGACCTGAGAATGCCCAGTCGCCAGGACCCCCCTCTCTAACCTTGCTGACGGGATCCAACGGAAAGGCATGCCGATACAGTTGGAGCCTGCTTGGCTGCAGGAGTTGCCGGAAGATCTTGCAGTGCAACCTTCGAAACGTGTGCCATACATTAAATAAATAAATGGAACATGGGATTCCACAACTGAATTTTAAAGAAAATATTTTACCCTTTAAAAATTATTTCCAAGCATATTAATTTTCTACATAATAAATAGAGTAAATACATTTAGAACCAAATAGATTACTACTAGCAGTGGAGTCATCTCATTCTAGAACCAATTCTCATAAAATTGGCAATAGATGGCTGTGAGTTAAAGGAAGGAATGGTTTGACATGAGTGCTATATTCTTTTTTCCTGCTGAGACATTATTAGGAAACATCCTGCCTTTTCTTTTTCCTGTCATTGGTTTTCCTAACACTAAAATTATATACTATATGCTGAATTTTCTAAAGTCACAAAAAGAGCCATTACTGTAGCATCTGGCAACCAGTTGGAAGGGGGAAAAAACATCCAGAAAAAAAAAGTAGTGCAATTATAAATATCTTGATTTCTTTTAAAATGCAATCCAAAACAATGAAAGTCTCCCAGGATTTTATACTTGTCAGTTTCATTTCAATTTAATGTGTAAAACAAACATAGAAGAATATTGGAAGAAACTAGAGCATTCTTTGACGTTAACTGTTCCATTCTCATTGGGGGAGATAGCAACACTGATTTACACTAAACATTCATATCACAGATGAACCATTTTCTTTTAAGTCTTTTCCATGAAATTAAGAACAGGATATGCCCTTAAAAATGCTATTAGGTCTGTTTCTATACACGAAAACCTATTGCACGAGATAGATTTTTTTTCATCCTTATAAGCAGCCCTTGTTTCTGCATGAGTACATTTGTTTTTTCAGTCTTCATATTTGAAATCTGATTGCAGCAAGATAAAATAGGTTCTAATAAAGTGAGCTATTGATTCTTGCTTATTAATGCAGAATAGCTGCTGGTATTGAAGATTATTCAGCATTTTGTAGACCAAAACGCACTATTGCTACCTGGATCATTAACTGCAACTGCCCTTCTACCATTTTCTCTGGTCTCTAGAATGTTAAAAATTATTATTTAAAAGTACTTAAATTATTATTGTGCAATTATTACTAATTAGAAGCAATTAGTATTAATTACTACTGTGCTAAGGACAACAAAGATGATTAGGATCTGGAAGCAAAACATTTGAAGAACAGTTGGGAATGTTTAGTCTAGTGAAAAGAAGGACTGGGTTGACCTGATAGTAGTGTACCAATATTTGAGGGGCTGCCATAAAGAAGTGGGGACTATTTTCCAAACACCAATAGACAAGACAAGAAGCTATGGATGGAAACTAATCAGAAGAAAAGCAATCTAGAACTAAGGAGAAATTTCCTGACAGTGAAAATGGTTTGCCTCAGAAGTTGTGGTTGCTGTGTGATTGGAGGCTTTTAAGAAGAGACTGGACAGCCATTTTTCTAAAATGGTATAGGGCCTCCTGCATGAGCAGAGGCTTGGAATGGAAGATCTGTAAGGTCCCTTCCGACTCAGTTATTTTGTTAGTTATTGTGTTAATTGTGTTTTTGTGTATGACCCAATCTACACTACCAAAATCTTAATCTTTGCACTGATTAATATCTTGGAAGATGGGACAGTTCAATCATACATTATCTTGCTCTGTGCATGTAAACTCGGTAGAATATCAAAAACCTGGAAGATTGTGTGATCAGCTGATGTAAATTAATAAAGATAGAAGCTTAATTCCTTTGTGCTTGCTTCACAGTTGTTTTCTACCTGAGTAATACAGTGTTATTTCATAGGCTGACACATTTCACAGGGTGGGGGAAAGTTCAACTTCAGGAATATTTTTTTCAAAAACAATGATGCTTTCTCTGATAAAAGTGTTTTAAAAGAATTTCTTTTGCAAGCATAATATGAGACATGTTCATAACAGAGACATGAACCCTCCCTGAGGGGCAATTTTATTTAGATTAGGGCTTGGTATGTAAATGGCATCAGTATGTGTACTGTGCATCATTTAGCAGTTTTGCTAACACATTTAGCATCAATGACAATTTCCATATCCTTTTCAAAGATAACTCCATACAGAACATTGTATGCAACTGTCAAGATAAGGCATAATATCAACTGTCAAGATAAGACATAATAAAGTTATGGATAGCTATCACAAACTTAACTAGCCTGGAAATCTTTCCTTATCATCTTAGGAACAAGGAACTTCACAGATTGTGTGGAAATTCTGAACCTGCTCAAAATCTTAAATTGCTTCAAATAACTGAGCCTAAGTTCTTGAATACTTTTACTTTTTTATCATTAGCATATTTATCTTACCTGGATTTAATTACAGACTTTTCACTATAGTTTATTCTATCACTAAACTTTATTGATATTTTCAATAAAGCTCCATTCTTTGAGTTAGAAGGTAAAGAATAGCAGCCTTGGCATAAATACCAATGGCCTCTTAGTCCAAGACTGATCTCACTTGGTTGGTTAAAGAGGTAATAAACAGCATAAATCCAGAGGATACCAGTCCAGATGTCCAACAGTGGTGTCCCGTCATCATCAATCACTGCAAATTCTACAACTGCCAAATTAAGCTAGATTTTTCTCAAGGTTACCATGTTGGAATAGAAATAGCATTGAAAAGACAAGGACAACTAGCAGTGCTGTACTCCTATTCTCTAGTTTTGCCATGGGCCATCTGCAAAAATTATCAAAATAATGCAATATCCTGACAGAACATTTGAATGAAGTTAGTGGGAAGAATTAGTATGATTCAGATATATGTGGAGATGCAAGGCCACCATATTCCTTCCCAGAAATTGAATGTTTAACATAGGCCTGTAATTGCTCAGGCATCTCCTGCGTCAAAGGAAGCTTTCATCAACAGACATCTATAAATATCTCTTGTATACAACAAGAAAAACACTGACAAGAAGTAATGATTGCTTCCCATGGAAATGAGTCTTGTTCTAGAAAATTTATTCATCTATGACAGGCAAAAGTTGAATAAGCAGATGGAAGTCAAAATATTTTCTACTGCTGATGGACATTTTCCTTAACAGATGGAAAGAAAGGAAAGAAAGGAAAGAAGGAAGTTACAGATTAGATATGTAGAAGGAAGCTCAGGGCTCAGTATCAGAGGAAGTAATTGACTCTGGGATTTATCCTACTATTGTAGTCTCATCTAATTATTCCTTTACCTGTGTATTCTGATACCTATTATTAAGATTGCGTATATTTCTTCTCTTTTTTTCCCTCTTCCATAGCTACCCATTAATTAAAGGTTATAGTCTAATTGGGGGCTTGGTACAAATTATAAGTCACTGAAATGTCAACACTGTTTATACAAGATATACTAACAATGTCATGAATCCAAAATGATACACACTGACTCAGTTGCCTAAGATTTCTATGTTTACCAGATCACTAAGTGTGCTGCTAATCATATATAAACTCCAGGGATCTGCTTGATCTACTTCATTGTTATTGATGATGCATTGTCTTGTTGGACAAGTATTGGGCCACTATTATTTACACCAAGATCACTTCTGATGTTGAACCCAGTGTTCTACACTCAGAAAAGATCAAGTGAGGCTGATTCACAAAGAAATGAGACCCTGGTTCTATCTGTCACCACTAAATAAAATGCCACGTCCAGTAAGTGACTCCTGGTACATTATTCTATGACTAGCCTCAGACCATCAAGGGATCGATGTGTTTGAGGATAGACTTAAACTTGGATTTCTCCCCAGTTCTGATCCCTCATCTTAATAGCCTGTTTTTATAACTACACTTTTCTTTAACTTAAAAAGCATTTATAAGGAGGGCAAAGAGGCCAGGACCAGGGACAGCTCAACAAACTTGGAAGGCATAATGGTGACACAATTATCTACAGAGACAGGATCATGCATTCTTATTTAAAAAAAAAAAAAACAAGAATACAGCATAGCAATATACTCTGTATTTCCTGCAGTTACTGTTATATTAATTTAAAGTAATTTTATTTATGCCAATTTTATTATTTTACTTGTTGGAAATTGGGCATTTATAACATTATTTTTTTCATACTTGCATAGTTTATAGGTATCCCTCAATTAATGACTGGTCACTTCGTGAAGATTCCCCCCACACACACACAAAAAGCTAATTACTACGCAGTGTTCAGGTAATTGCCTGTCACCCATTACTCATTTATCTTTTGAAAATCTCCAGACCGCTTGTTGAGGAAAGGAGGCAGGCCATGTATCGCTGGGGCATGTGACTGTTTCCCAGAAGCATTGTCATTTTTGGCATTCCCACAATTCTCTGCATTTGCACCAAAATGGCAGCCCATTTTGGTGCATATAACTGCTATGCAGCCCAGGGTTAACTGCACTGCCTTGCTTCCCTAATACAGTCTGAGCAGCACCGTAGAAAGCTCTGGGCCTTTGTGCAGCACTGTATAAACAGTGTTAGGGAAGCAGAATGGAGTGACTTGTCCTTTGGCCATGTAGTAGCCTCCTGAAAGCAGTGATCATTCTCATAGTATCTTGCAGTGGTGCCAAAATAGGAGCTCCTTTTGTGAGATTGCACATGGCCCATGGATGAACCATTTAATTTAATTTCCTTTAAGTGGTATGAACAGCATTGTAGAAATCCCTGGAGCTTTCTGAATACTCTGCACACTGCTTTAGGGAAGCAAACTGGACATGTTTGTCAGGCAGCTGCATGATACAATTCCAGAAGCTGCTGCCATTTTCCAAGCTTCTTGAATCAACTACATGGCCATCTAGATTGCACAGCATTTTGAAAGCCTCCAGAGATCTTCGAAAGGCAAGCATGGTATAAGTGAAGGGTGATGGGGAAGAGGCCCAAGCCCTGTAGAGACCCTGTTGGGCAAAAAGATCTGCAGGAACTTGAAAAATCTGCAAGGACCCATTGGGGGGATACGCAGGCCCAAAGAAATCTGGTGGGGGTGGAATGGCAGCAGGCCCAAGAGCTGAAGGAACCCCAAGGGGTAGGAAGCAGAGCATGGGTTATGGACATAAAGAAGATGTAGGAGATCTGAGACAGATGCCCCAGATCTATGTTAGGCCTCCCAGAGCCTTGCCCAACCTTGAGGCACCCCATGCTCCACTTAATGACCAACATATTTGTTTAATAGCTCCATCAGGGAAAGCAGGGATAAGAGTCATTAGAGACTATCTCACTTAATGCATATAGTTTAATACTGTCTCAATACATTTTATACATTTTATTGCACCTTTCTACATATTACGAAGTGCCATGGTATCATGAGATCTAAACAATATTAATATAAATGTGTGGGAGATGAGAGAGAGAGAGGAGAGAGATATTAAAAACATAATAAACAAAGCTTTATAATCATATCATCTAAACAGAAATTTTTTTAAATTATTTTATTTTTTATTGTATTTATTTTGTCAAGAGATTATAAGATAACAGTATAAGTATAAACATAGTTTTGAATACATGAAATGCAGAGGTGGTATTCAGGAGGTTCTGACCAGTTCTGGAGAACTGGTAGCGGAAATTCTGAGTCATTCAGAGAACAGCCAAATACCTCCTCTGACTGGATATCTTACACTATCCTTCCCCTGCCACACTCATCAAGCCACACCCACAGAACCAGTAGTAAAAAAATGTTGAATCCCATCACTGATGAAATGGATACCTATAAGAAAAATAAAAAGAAACAATAGGACAGGGACGGTAGGCACGTTGGTGCGCTTATGCACGACCCCTACAGACCTCTTAGGAAAGGGGTGAGGTCAATAGTAGACAGTCTAAGGTTAAAGTTTTTGGGGTTTGGGGAAGAAACCACAGAGTCAGGTAGAGTATTCCAGACATTGACCACTCTATTGCTGAAGTCGTATTTTCTGCAAACAAGTTTGGTGCGGTTTACCTTGAGTTTGTATCTATTGTGTGCTTTTGTATTGTTATGGTTGAAGCTGAAGTATTCATTGACAGGTAGGACATTGCAATATATAATTTTATATACTATACTTAGATCGGACCAAAGGCAGCATAGTTCTAGGTCTTCTAGGTCTAGAATTTCGAGTCTGGTGGCATAAGGTATTCTGCAATGGGTAGAGGAGTAGAGAACTCTTGTGAAATATTTCTGAACTTTCTCAACTGTGTTAATATCAGATATGTAATGCAGGTTCCAGATTGATGAGCTGTGTTCAAGTATTGGTCTAGCAAATGTTTTGCATGCTCTAGTTAGTAGTTGTGATATTACCAGAGAAAAAACTACGTAGGATTAGGTTAACAACTCTTAATGCCTTTTTGGCTATGTAGTTACAGTGGGCTCTAGCACTTAGATCATTAGAGATGAGTGCTCCAAGATCTTTGACAGAGTTTGAATCATCAACAAGATCTTGACTATTCAGCTTGTATTTTATTTTCTGATTTTTGTTGCCAGTATGCAAGACAGAGCATTTATTTGTTGAGATTTGAAGTTGCCATTTGTTTGACCATTCTGATACATAGCTGAGGTATGTATCAGACTATGCGTAGCTTTTTCTCTGGTAACATCACAACTACTAACTAGAGCATGCAAAACATTTGCTTGACCAATACTTGAAGGGTAGGAGTATTGTCGGTGGTGTTTAATAGCTTTACATCATCAGCAAATAGAATGCAGTTGCTCTTAATATGATCACAGAGTAATGATGATTTAGTAGCTGAACTGCTGCTGTAAGGTTGTAATGCTGTAATACTATAATTCTGCAGGGATGATGCAATGGTAGTTATGAGTTAGCAGGGTTATTTGACTGCTACCACTTTAAGAGGCTGTATTATAGAAGTGACCCTGTGAGGGCACATCTCTCTCTCCATGTGTGCTTCCATGATATAGCTGATTACTGATTGCTGTTTATTCAAGGTCTGTATCATTGTATGTAGATATGCTTTGTAGGGATAAAACCACTATATGTAAATACAAACCTGTGTGCTGTATTTGCTCCTGTGTTGTCTCACCTAGTCACACTGTGAGCACTCTGACAAAATAGTACCTAATATATCATTTCAACAATTTTTACTTTCTATAGCTTGACTATAGACATTAAAAGTGAATTGAGTGACCTAATTTTCAATTAGGAAATGCCTTCTTGTAAAATGCAGGGTCTCTTATGGGATTTGCTTCCAAGGGAGTCAGAGTATCCACTTTGGGCATCCATCTGCCTGTCCATCTAATCTACTATTTCCTTCTTTCCTCCAATAAATTCAAAAGTGCCAAAATCTATAAATATCTTTCTTGTTTATGTACTCCTATTTTGTTCTCACAGCAACAGTTTTTAAAAAGATATTGTCTGAGAATGAACCTCGGCTTCAATGACAAGTTCTGTCTCTGCTTAAAACTCAACACTATTATACTTTAGAATCAGAGATGGTATTCAGCAGGTTCCGCCTAGTTCTGGACAACTGATAGCGGAATTTTTGAGGAGTTCAGAGAACTGGCAAATACCACCCCAACTGGAGATTTTACAGTATCCTTCCCCTGCCAAGTCCACCAAGCCATGCCCATGGTAGTAAATTTTTTTTAATCCCACCACTGTGTAGAATGGGAAAATTACAGAAATGTAATTACATCACATGTATGTAAAATATAATTTGGGTTATTATTCCTCAGAAATGTTTAATTATAGTTTTTATTCCAGAAAGTTTTTTTAAAAGCCTCATGGGGAATGAAAATAAAATATAAACAATAAAATTGGATCTTCAAAAAATAAGAAACACAAAAGTGGTTTATTTATCTGTCTATCTAGCTACCTAGGCTAGTCAGTTAAACTTACTACTCTTGATAGTAAGAATAGAATATAGTTCAAAAAGAAAATTATTAAGTTCATATAGACTTAAGTTATAAATAAATCCCACCTCTCACAATAGAATTCCCATTTCTTTGAATTATGCAACATACCGTTTATCTGTGCATACTGTGTTCTTACTCTTTTTAACTGCTTATCTCTGGCTTATTGTAGTTTGTATAATTATCCATTAGAAATATGTGGTTATGAAGATTTTACTGCAACGGTAAATTGGACTGCATACCCAGTTGGATATGGATAATTGCTTATAAATGCCCCAACAAGGTGAGGTGATTGATTTAATTTGCCTGTTCAGCTTTCATGCTTATATATTTAGCCTAGGAAAAACTTGGTTACATCCTCATTTCCACAGAGTTACTGAAGCCGTATCCTGTTAATGCAGTCTTATGAATCACAGCAGTAAAGATTTTATTTTTACTGTCAAATATATTTTCTACATTTCCACTATTTGTTCACATATAGAGGTTCATGCTTTACTCAGTTTAAATTCAAATATGACTATATCAACCTACATTTAAATAATTACATCTATTTGAGACATATAAAAATAAAACCAAAAGCAAATAAATAAATAAACATTTAAATACTGTATTAATATTAAAAGTCCATATTTAATACAACAAAAAATATTCCATCCCAAAAAACGTAGAAATTAAAAATTTATTTTAAGGCACAGAAGCAATATAGATAAACTTGTAAAGTGATATCCCTAACAATTATAAGAATTCTAATAATAATGATTACTCTAAAGAGAAAAGTTCTGAAGATGGATATCATACTTTTAGGCTTAAAGTTTATCTGTTCAATTCCTTCATATGTCTTATAGAAAATTAAAGAAAAACATATTTATGGCTATGTGATATTTATTCTGAAAGTTCAGATATTATAGTAAAAAAAATAAATATTCTAAACTTAATTTTATATTGAATTTAGAGCACTGCTCTGAAAAAAAGCTTGTTTCTATTGCATACTGTTTGCAATCTAGTCCAACTATTTCTCAGTACTATAAATAGCATCTGATGATAACTCTTCAGAATATCAGATAGAGTTGTCCTTCAGAAAGTTTTGGGAAAGTGAATTTGTCCAGCTTAAAGAACTAGAATATCTCACTTCAGAGCACATGCTGCCCCTCGCCAATATGATGCATCAAGTGTATTCACATATTGTATAACAATAGTGTTCCATCTGGAAAAAAGCAGGAGACCGGGTTCCAAACAACAACTCTTTATTTCAAACCACTAGGGAAAGAAATGGAACATAGCCCAAGCCGCGGCAGCCCTTTATATAGAGGCTAGCCTGCCGGCTTGTGGCCAATGAGAGTTATTTAATTCTTCCCGCCGTTTGACAGCTTCCCAGATTGGTTCCTGGCGAATCAATCCATAAGTGGCCTTTTCAGCCAATCAGAATGGAGTACTTGGAACCTACCAAGTTCCATACAGAACACCCCTTTAGTTCATCCAACGTGGGTGATGTATGCATGCAGGTAGGTGGGCTTTCCTAGTTCTAGTTGACCTGCGTGGCTCAGTCTTGTTTTGATCTTCAAATGGTTCGGACAGGATCGCTGCTTTCTCTTGACCTTTTCCATGGAACCTCCTGGAAGGTTGAGTCAGCCCCGCCGTCTCCGCCTGAGTCTCTTCGGCCAGTTGAGATGCTCCGCACTCCCCCTAGTTTGGCCGGGTTGGTTGAGCTGGCCTGGCTGCCACCTTCCAGGAAGGCCTCACTTCACTCTTCTGCTCCCGGACTTCTTTTTGCGGGTTCATCTAACCGTGTGTGCTCTTTTTGTTTGGTTAGATTGTCGTTTTGCAGAGTTTGTTGTCTGTTATGGGAGGTTCGTCTTTCCCTTTTTTATTATTTGTACTACCCACCTCCTGGTTGTTTTTTCATTGGATTTTATTATTTTTGGTTCTGCGGTGGTTTTTCTTTCGAGGTGTCGGGAACGAAGCTGGTCTATGTGCCGCTTCCATTCCCTCCCATCGTGTAGCGTTAGTCGGTAGGACCGGGGTCTGTGACTTGTGATGGTGGCTGACAGCCATAGAGGGTACCCGGTAAGGTTCTTGCCATAGACTAGGTCACCGATTTCGAAGGTACGGTATTTGCTTGAGGAATCAGAGGCTTGTCCATGTATAGGTGGGGTGTAACCTGTCCAGGTAGGACCATAGTTTCCTACCTATTAATAGTTCAGCCGGGCTTTTATTTGTAGTGCTACTAGGGTGATATGTTGCAATGTTAGTAAACGGTTGAGTTTGTCTTGCATGTCCCCTTGTCCATTCTCTCTAGGCCTTCTTTAGTATATCTAACCATGCATTTGGCCCTGCCATTTGCAGCCAGATGAGCCAGCGCGATTCATGCATGATGGACACCCTGGGCAGCAGGTATTGTTTGAACTTCAAGGTGGTAAACTGAGGCCTGTTGTCCAAAACCAGTACATCTGGTAGCCCGGGCATCGCAAATAGTTTGTTGAGCTGTTTCATGACAGCCTTGGTGGTTGTGGAAGCCTGAGGATGAATTCCAACCAGTTCGAGTATGCATCAACAACAATCAAAAAGGTGTTCCCTTCGTTGGCCCCGCGAAGTCAATGTGCACCCTAGACCACGGGCCCGGGAAGTTTCCCAGTCTCGTATAGGTGCCTGTGGGGGTTAGGCCTCACTTTCTGACAGGCGTGGCATGTTGCAACCCAGCATTCTATGTTTTGTCCAGCCCTGGCCACCAGATTGTAACTCCTGGCCAGGGATTTCATCTTGACTATGCCCAGGTGACCCTCATGCAACATGCCTAGGACGGTTTCTTGGGGCTGCATGGATTACCACCCTGTCACCTCATAAGATGCACCCTTTTCGATAGACAGCTTGGTCTGTCTGGCATGGAAAGGTTTAAAAGTCTCAGTTTTTTTATTTCCTCCGGCCAGCCTTTACCTACCCAGTTCAGTATACACGCTGTCAAAGGGTCTTTGGCTGTGGCTCTCGCAACATCGGCGGCAGTCAGCGGTAGCTCTGGGCAGATCTCCAGTTGGAATGTGGAGGTAGTCGGAGCAGGGTCGTCTTCTGTGATGGGTAACGAGAAACGGCTTAGGGCATGGGCGTCGAGAGTGGCTTTGCCAGGTCTGTGGAGTAGCGTGTAGGAATAGGCAGCAAGGAATTCAGACTACCTCATCATTCTAGGAGACAGAATGTTTGAGTTGGCTTGTTTCCCGCCAGCATTCCAAGGAGAGGTTTGTGGTCGGTTAACAGTAGAAAGGGCCTACCATAAAGGTATTCATGGACACGTTTAACCCGGTGATGATTGCCAGGGCTTCATGATTGAGTTGCTGTAATTGTGTTCTGCTTTGGAGAGTGTCTTTGAGTAAAAGGCGACCGGTGCCTCTCTGCCATCTGGAAGCTGGTGATTCAGGATGGTGCCGACCCCAAAAGCTAAAGCATCACAGGTGACTGTCAGTGCAGGGTTGGCTAAACTGGATAAGAACGGTGTCTGATGTTAATAGATCCTTAATACCTTGGAAAGCTTTTTGTTCCCGGTGGCCCCAAGTCCAAACGGTTTTGAACCAATCCGTAAGTGGCCTTTTCGGCCAATCAGAATGAAGTACTTGGAACCTACCAAGTTCCATACAGAACAAATAGTATATTAATATTTTGCACATTTTGCTTTTTGACTTTAGTAACAAACAGAAAATTATTATCGTGTGTGTGTGTGCGCGCGCAAGATCTTGTTTTAGAGGAATGTATACATAAATCAAGGCTTTTGAAAAGATAGGAAACATCTGTTTCAAGGAACCATATAAGGGACTAAAGGATTTCATTTGTTAACTAAATTAGTCCCCAAGAAAATGAATTATGGTCTAAGTCCTTCAGCTCTTGAAAAGGTTGAGAAATTCAATCTACAGGAAGCTACAAAACAGCTGTATAGAACTGATGTTATACAGACAGGAAGGTGCTGAAGGAAGGTCAACCAAGGTAATGCCAGATCCAAGTCAATCAATGCCCTGCAGAGTTTAGATTTGCATGCACATATCCCATGCTTCCTGTCTGATTCATATTATTTGCATCATGTTATTAACATAAATACATCTTAAAGTAGTAATAAGGTGACAGTTAATGGAAAAGAATAATGTTATTTCATAATCTTGAAAAAGAAAGAGCAACACATCTGGAATCAACTTTAAAATATAGAATTACTGACATCACAGCTCTGCCTTAAAAAAGTTTCTAAAAATGCATAAAAAAACTTTTGCAGCAAATAAAGAGATGCAGAATTCTTTCTAAATTAAATATTGTTTGGAGTAATAAGGAGCAAATTTAGCCAATTCCCCTTGGATCAACTTTGCCAGCTGTCCGTCAGAGAAAGGACTAAATCAACCAGTTTGTGTCAATTCACAATGCAAAAAAAAAAAAAAAAGTCATTTTTCCATTGTAGCTTGTTTAACAGCTTCACATAACAGCTTCACATAATTCTGTTTCCATCTTAGAAAGCTATCTGCATTATCTCATGCATGAAGGTTCAAATAAAGCTATGAAAATGACAATGTTAGAATTTAAACAATTACATTTATTCAAAAGCAAGCAGATATCTTCCAGAGTTCAATTCTGAGCTAACACTGAAGAAAAAATCTAAAGCCAATTATATTATGTATGTTCTTAAATATCTTCTATTTTCTTTGAAATTATGATAGGATTAAGCATTTCTGAAGGGCCTCAGTATTGAGAAAATAAACATATATTACCTTTCATATGCTTATTATATCCTTATAATATAATAATATATCATTGTTTCATATAATATTATATAATATAATATATCATTATAAAACTATTATTTCTACATGATATTTTTAAATTTTTCAGGATGAATGCTGAAAAGTAAAAATGAATAATTTTCTGAAACTAAAATGATTTTTAATCATAAATAAGATGAAACTGTCATTTGTTTAACTACAATTTATTGAACAAACTGCTTTTGGATACAGTATGTATACGACACTTTTATCATAATAAAAAAGAACAACTAGAAAAGACATATCTAATTATCGACAACATTCTCAAAGGAATAAAATTCATAAGGGAAGAAGACTCTTCTTGGAATCTTCCTTACCAGCAGATACAGTGATGCAAATTAGAAACAGAAGTCTATCATAAAACACCTATATGAGCCAAATAAACTACTACGAAAGTAAAAATTCAGTTTCCTACTGAGTAAGAACACCATTTTGTTGAGAACCCAGAACACCAGAAAGGAAATTAGTGATCTATGCAAGGCAAAGGATATCCACACAATTTTATCAAAAAATGCCTACCACACTACAGCATAACCAACACAAGCTGTGAGGATAGCACTGCCTTACATCAAAATCATTTCAGAAATAAGCAACAGACTATTACAGCCATATGACATCACTGTAGCACACAAACTAATTAACTACCTCCAAAACTTCCTTACTAGGCCAAAAGATCCATTAGCCCCAAAAGAAAAAAAAGAAAAAAGTTATCTATAATATGGAGTGTAAGGAATATAGCAGTCCCTATGAAGAACAAACAGACAGAAGTCTAGCAAAGTGGATAGATTTCACCATAGTTTCAACTGGGAGATGATAAGAATCCTAGATCAAGCTAAATCCAAAAATAATAAAGAATTCCTGGTATTTAGGCACTCAGCAAAATCAACCATCAACAAGCACATAGTGATAAACATCTACATATCATTCAAAAAGTCAATCAAAAAACTAAAAGACCACAACATCTCTAGATCCAGCAATCAATACTCAGATAAAGCAGAGATTAACATCAAGCAATAAACAATACCCCAGTCAAGGAACTAGCAATTCAGTAAACAACAGCCTGATCAAAATCAGCAAGACCAGGCCCACCAACAGTGACAAGGTAAATCAACAGAGAGCAGACCCTTCTAGAACCGATGATATTACCTAGTTTGGGTAGTGAAACATCTGCAAGAAAACAATCAAGCTCAGAGAGCATCAAGGATCCATACTAAAATATGAAGTCCAACTTAAAAACTAAAATATATAGATTTATATAAAATACTGCAGAAAGGCTGAAAGTGCCTTTCTCTGAGGGTTCAAATTTTCCCGCTGGGAGAGCTCTGGTGCAAGGATACAGACAATTGCTTGAAAGCTGGATCTTTTTATTTTCAGGAAGGCTAGAAACAGCGTGACTGTATCCCTGGGCTAGCTAGCTAATTTTGAATGGTAAGTTCCCAGTTTTTTATACCTTTTTTTCTCCTTTTATGTATAAATGTTCATTTAGTGTTTAATGTTTAAGGTTTAGACATTAAAATCCTGTCAGAGTTTATTTTTTCGCCAGAAGGCAAACTTAGTGAGGCGTGAAAATAAACTGTGTGGGGCAGCTTGTTTGTATTATCGGTTTTTTTCTCTAATCTCTTTTAATTTTAATGNTACTTGGCTTTTGTCTAGGGGGCTCCTTTCAATTTCTTTTATTAGATTTCTTTTCCTATGCAAGTTTGTTTTATGGCAGGCCTGATGTTCCCTTTGGGCTTTTTCCTTTCTGGGAGACACCACTGTCCTCATGAAGTTCCCTTTCATATAATACTATGCCAAAAATCCTGGGTGCTCTTAGCTTGCTTGTTTTCTTGCAGACAATTCTTTACCTAAATGAGGTAACATCATCAGTGCTAATAAGGAGTTCTATTTATATTCTAGTGGTTGTCAGTTTATATATGCCTTTCAGTGTTAATGTGGGTGGTCTTAGAGATTCTTTGATTGGGTTCGGGTTAGATGCTTTCTAAATTAAAAGAAAGAGAAAAAGAAAGATGCCAAAGTAATTAGTGTGCACAGTAGCAAACATTGGTTTAAAAAATCAATGCAAGCATAGGCTGAATGATATATGATGGTATTCTACCTTTCACTTCTTTCCTTTAACCAAAATAACATGCTTAATAGAAATATCAGCCAACATTTGATCCCAATCAATTCTCTAGATGAAAGCAGATAGGTTAAGATTAACTTTTAATGAAACAGTGTAAATGAAAAGCAGACAGGACAAAGATTAACTTATATGTTTTCAGGTATATTTCCAATATCACCTACAGTCATATATATTTCTGTAATGTAAATGTGTTTTTTGTTGATTCAAGACAATATCACTGGGCAAACAAAGATTTTGCTTCTTGAAGACTTTAACGGAATTGAATTGAATTGAATTGAATTCTTTATTGGTTAAGTGTGATTGGACAAACAAGGAATTTGTCTTTGGTGCATATTCTCTCAGTGTACATAAAGGAAAAATATATATTCATTAAGAATCATAAGATACAACACTTTATGAAATGATCAAATGATACTAGGAAACAAATAAAACAATATAAATTGTAAATATAGAAGCAACATGGTTATAGTGGGAAGAAATAAGTACTAGGAAGTGTTATTATAATCTAGTAGTAGAGGAATAATAATAAGACAGCCTTAGAAAATAAGTTGATAGTGTGGGAATTAGTTGTTTATCAGAGTGATGGCATTCAGGAAAAAACTGTCCTTGTGTCTAATTGTTCTGGTGTACAGTGCCCTATCGCATCGTTTTGAGGGTAGAGGTTGAAACAATTTGTGTCCAGGATGTGAGAGGTCTTGTCAGCCTTCAAGATCTTCTACTATTGCTTTTCATCTTTCGGCTGTGATAAGA